>MU224527.1:2831485-2860905 GCA_018584345.1 Thuja plicata | reverse complement strand
ATATTTATACATTTTCAAAGCCAACTGCATTCTGAGAGTAATAACTTCTGGATCAGATTTGGCCTGTCCAGCCGCCGTCTAACTCTTCAAAAGTCTGCAAAAATACCAGTTGGTGACCCAAAAGTCACACCATCATCAATACTCCCTTAAAGAAGTAGTCTTATCCCTCTAGAAGAGTCACAAAAGTCTCTGGAATGCAATAACTCTTCTGCAGACTTTAACAACTGCAACTTCTGATCTTTTTAAAAAATCTGATCTCTCCACCTGTAAGATATCTGATTTAGATCGTCTGAGAACAATCTGATCTCTCTGTCTCTGAAAAAATCTGATCCTTCCCCTTGACTGTCTTACTTTTGATTTCTGCGAGTGAGCGACGAGCCTTCTTTAAACTTCATTTCATGTCAGTCGCATACTCGCAGTCTTTCATGCTCTGTTTCTGTCCTCTGCGTGAGTGAGCGATGCTGTTTTTCCTTTCCTCAGTCGCAAGCTCGCGAGCTGATTCTTTATTTCACCTTAGTTTTCTGCGACTGAGCGCCATTGCATTTATTTTTCATCTATCCCTTCATCGCACAGTCGCGAGCTCTTTGAACTGACTCTTGGATTCTGAGCGACTGAGTGACAACCATTTTCTTCATTGCATATTCTGTCTCGGTCGCATACTGGCGAGCTGTTACTTCAGTCTTTTACTTCTGACTGCGAGTATGCGACTATGTCTGCTTTTTTGCTCAGTCGCTAGCTCGCGAGCTGATCTCCCCTCATCCTTCATTGATCGGCGACTGTGCGACAATGTATGCTCTTTCCTTAGTCGCCAACTCGCGAGCTGTTTCTTGATTACGCTTTATTGACTGGCGACTGCGCGACAGGCCTCCTCCTTTGCTCGTCGCATACTCGCGAGCTGTTTATGAATTTTGAGAAACACTTGTGCGACAGAGCGATGAGTCCCATTTCTAGCTCGTCGCACAGTCGCGAGCTCTTTCTCTTCCAGGCTCCGTGGACTTGCGGAAAAACAGGAAACAGGGGGGAATCTCCCTGCTTGCGAAAATCTCTCTATGGGTGCGAACTCCGCAACATGTAAAAAACTTCATTTTTCCCTTTTTGGAAAATCACCCTCGCAGGTAGAAATCCGCCACGGAGAATCAGAAATTCAATTCTCCGCCTTGAGTCTTTTTGGTTTCGGAAAATTGGAAAAGTGCTTCGAAAACCAATTGCGGGGTCCACCACAGTGTTCCTTCTTTTTCGCCTTTTCGGAGAATCACCTGAGAGGGGCGAAACCCGCAAGCCTTTGCGGAAAATTACCTTCGCAGGTAGAATTCCGCCATATGCAAAATTACTTCTCTTTTTCGCCTTTTCGGAGAAACACCTCCGCAGGTAGAAACCCGCAAGCCTTTGCGGAAAATTACCTTCGCAGGTAGAATTCCGCGAAGGACCTTGGTAGCGAAAATCGGTAACAGATAACTGACACTTGTACTTGTGCATGAGTATTTGTTGGTACCTTGGTGTGTGGTGTCGTTGGCCCGAACAAAGGTTCCTGACTGTTGGATGCCTGTGCTTCAGTGGCACCTTCGGTCGTACGGTCTCCCCTACGGCGTTTGTCTGTACTTTCAACTTGGGTCTCCGTACGTGGTGTACGAGGTAGATTTGTAAACAGGTCTCTAGTTTCCTCCAGTAGGGCCCTCCTTAGCCTTGTCTCTTCAAGCAACTCTTCGCTGCTTTGCACCCTCCAATGCTCTAGCGAAGTGTACGACTCTCCTTCGGCCTGTGCACCTTCCGTAACACTCCCAGGGTCCCCTTTGGTCAACCCTCCGGCAAGTTGTTCCGCAGCAAGTTGCCTCAAGCCTTCGTTGGCGTTCTATTTGTTGCTCAAAGATTAAGGCCTTCTTTGCTGCCTCCCACTCATCGTTTGGTGCCTTCTTATTCCTGTCTTAATTTAAAAGATTGGGCATCAAAACTTAACGCAAACTCATTATTATTGTTTATACAGTGTCCTTTGCTTTTTAACCTTCAGATGTTAAAACTCCCTACGATGGACGCCGCAACTGGCAGACCCATTATGTCCGTGCGCCATCCAGTCTTTTCCCTTCCCGAGTATGTCTAGGCAGCGGCGCCAAATGTTTGCCCTCCAGGGTAAACGGGATTTAACAAAGACATACACAATGTAAAGTACTCAATAGAGCATGTATAACAGCATTTTATTCATAGATTCATCACTTAAGTACAAAGGTATTTCCGTACAAGCCCATGTCTTCTTCTATCGAGAGACTAAGTATATATAGGTACCAAAGGGGTGCAAGGCAAACCGTCGCATCTGTTGACTACCTTCGGTACATAACTATCTAACTGTCGTATTTCCCGACAACACCCTTTATATCTTTCATATTTTTCAGGAAAGAATGTGGCCCTTTTAAGAGATGCCACCTTCCAAATATGAACTGCCGTTTGTGATGAGTTTATTGTCTTAGATTATTATATTAATGATTATAGTTTTCTTTATGTAGTTAAATCCATTCTTTATGAAGTGCTATCACTCTATGACCATAAGTCGGCACTCATTGCTAACTTAATTATCTTTAATAACTCTGCCACCTGTGTTCGATCTGTTATTTCCACTGTAACAATTCTTGGTCTACGTGGCTTCCAAATTGACGTGGTTTTAAGAACTGATAATAATAAGTGATGTGGCTTCTTATTTTCTTAATCATAGACAAAAGCATGCTTATCTTCACACCTCTGTATAGCGTTTATCATCATGCACATATACTTGCTGATTAAACTTTCATATTATTGTGGTTCATGTAAATAATAAAATCATCGTTGTTCATGATTATCGCTGCACATACTCATCATCACTGTACGGGCATATAATTATTGCTATATATAATCATCGCTGCCTTAACTATAATCTTTATCGTTGTTTTTTCATTATGTAGCTTGCTTCTTTTTTGTTTTTGACAGATATAATCCAAACGCTGCTAATAGTCAATCATATACTACCATCTTAGTCTTCTAGTCGCTGTCCAAGTTTATAAATATGTTCCAGCGATTTCTGGTAAAAAAACCCCCATACGTTCACTGCACCATTGTAATCACTGTAAATATAATTAAAGATTATTGTCTTTGACAGATCTTTCCACCAGGATTGCACCCTTCATTAGTTAATGTAAATGATTCTTAGCTCAGTATAATTCTAATAAGGATATACAAAATAATCAGAGAGTAGATTCTATAAAACACTGATTTCAATTACTGATTGAGTTGTGTAAATACTTATTTAGTGTTCAACCGCGGACTGTATCTCTCTTCACTAATCCCCCCGGTTCCTCTCCTATATTCTCCTACATATACCTGCGTGGATGTATGAAGACATTCTATCAATGGTCGCAACCTTTGCCCACGTCCGTAATCTTTTTACATTTCCTTTGATCCCTCTATCATTTAATTTGTATTTGATATATATTATAATGTCATTCGATTTGTATTTGCATTATAATAAATAATAATATTTGACTTATTATCATATGATAATATTCAATATTTATATTATATATTTTTACTGATATATATTATAACATATGATTAGCATTCAATCAATAATATATTATTCTATTTATAAATTATATTATTATATTTAATAATAGATTCGCTTATGTTATAATATTATAATATTCATTTATTAATATAATATTATATTATCGAATAATTATTTATATGTTCATTTATTAATTAATTTATTAACTATTAATAATCTTATTATAATTAATTTATTGAATTTAATCTCAAAATGGCGGGACATTACAGTATGACAGACAATAGTCCTTACATAGCGACCTCAAACTTTATGAGTGGTTTGGTAATCACTAGCCACAATTCTTCGGGAGTATGGTGATCTTGGGCGATTGTATTTGCTGTGCAAACACACTCAGATTTGATATCTGTGCTGTCTCAAATTACTAGCCAATGTTGAAGACTTACTGGTATTATTCACTGCAAATGGATGACCGAGTTATAACCATTTTAGCAGTATGTGATGAAGCTTGGATAGCCCTGGGAACAACGAAATGTACTCAATCCTCCACTGTAAACCAAAAAAGTTTCAAATAAGAACTCAATTTGGTGCAACTGCAAACCTTGTGTAGAATTGCCAAGCAAGAGGGAAGGGTTTTAGTCCTAACCTCAGAAATTGCAATCAATGGGTTTTGTCCTTGAATGCGCGATTCTCTTCAACTCAGGTTGAACAAATGCAGATATGAAATTAGATACCCAAATGAGTGATTGAAATTTGTAGTTATACCTGCCTTGTTTTGGACCCATGGGCTCAATTTTGGTGTCACATTTTGAATTTGCTTTTATTTTATTTTATTTTGATTTTTTTAGAAATACATATATTTGATTATTTGATTTTTATTACTTTATAAGTTTATATTAAATAATGTTAGTGTTTAAAACATTATTTTTATTATTAATAGCAAATCATTGGCAAGAGAAAGGGGACATGACATCCCAAGTGCAAGGGTATTTGTAATCTACACTATCTAGGTATTGTTTCCATTGCTCTATAATCCACTTATGTAACCTCCATAATTTGGGCCATAAAAAATATGGATTTACAAATGATAGTATGCTCCATCAGATACCCTTCATGCTCAATCACATCAGCATCCATGCTAATTTCTGGGATTATGTTAGATGCTCTGACAACTGCTATAACTTGTCATATATAACTTCTCGATTTGGGTGCCTATTTTGGAATATTCAAACCCATTCAAAGATGTCTTACATCTAGGAGCATTTGTATGGCATTTTGCAGCTCTATTTAGCATTTTGGAGTTCTTTGTAATGCATCTTCGAATTGTGATTTCTGATAAGCAGGCTAGGAGTTATGACCCCACCAAGTTGGAGTATGAAAAATTAATGTTTTCCTAGTTTTTAAATGATTAATAAATCAGAACATTAGGATGCCAGGTCAAGAAACTTTTCTCAACAAGAAGATGGTATCACATAGTTGAATATAAATTTGAATTAGATCCCTCTTTTTATTAATTAGGAACTAGTTTGTAAGTTAAAAAACAAAACATTTTAAGTGAGGGTCCAGCAAAGTCACTTTTGATATGGGCTGCAAATTGGGGTTGCAACAAATATTGTTTGATTTCCTTTCTATTTGTTGTTGTAATTTGAAGGGTAATGGTCTTTCAAATAGATTAGGATAAATAATTTGTTATTTGACGAATTTTACTTACTATAACTTTGATTTTAGGTCCTTGTGACATTTTATGTTGGTATGCTTACACAGAAAAGTGGTGGCAGGCCTTCCAAAGGCGAGAATGGTGGGATATCAAAGGCACGGTACAAGATCTGGCCTTATGCTGCCCTACATGAGTTCTTTGCGGAAGTATTTAGTTTACGTGGTTGACTTATATATCAGGAGGCCATTCTTTCTCACTTTGTATTTCAGAGAATCATAATTTCACTGCTTGCATATTGGCTTTGGATTTTGTAGTTAACTTATTTTTGTCTTGTCATCTGGATTCTCCTTTGCTTGAAGATCTACATTAGCTATTTGAAGTTTCTCATCACAAGGAAAGTTCCCTATTACTTCTAGTTCAAGGAGAGCTACCAGTTTTAGTTTGTCTTATGCCACTGAAATAAAATGCCAAATTGAATAGAAGAAATGAAGTGCTTAATACACAGGTTCCATTTCAATAGAATGGTAAATCACATAAATCACTACCAGTCTAGAATATTTGAAAAGATTACAAGACATGTCATATAGTTAATCTACAATATTTTCCATTTCATATGCTATGATGCTGGAAACTTTAAGCATTATTTGTATGTCGTTCTAAGGTTTTAAAATTTCTACTCACTGTACTATTAAATTCTATCACCCTTAAGAATTCAATTGTCCAATGGGTTGCTGTACTTTTCCATCAGTCTTATTTTTGTAGTTTTTTTGCAGTCTGATGAAAAATACTGTATTCATAAGTAAAGATAACTGTATGTGCCTTTGCTTGCGTGTAACACCCTTTAACTTGCCGTTAGACTGTTGTGCTGATATGTACATACAAAAAGAGAAGCCTCTAGTGTCCTGTAATATTCACAAAGCAGCTACCCATAGTCTGTAAAACTTGTTAGGTATGGTTGCAATTCTATCCTAGGCTACTGCAGGATTAAATGCTATATGAGGATATTTAAGGTAAATGGTATACTGAGGTGTGAAAACCAATATTTCTCTTCAATCAGAAGATATACCAAATAATTTCTGCAGCGTTTAATTGTCACCTTTTTGGAGGCACTCTTCTTGTTAGGAATCACTGCTTTAATGTATTTGTTATAGTTATGAGACATGTTTTGAATTATTTTTCCTTTTCTTAGTGCTAATTTTTGTAGATGGCACTATCTAGATAGAGAACAAGTTAGAAGCCTTTTAACAAGACTCATTAAAGATTTCTGAGTTCTTTTTAGCCATGACTAGCTTCCAAAATGAGTGAACCGGTTAGACTATGTTGAACTTCAAAAGACTTGGCCTAAGTTTGTTAACATTGATATTATTTTATAGAAACTTGGAAGAACTTGGCAAAAAATCTGAATGTGATCAATAGGATAAACTTAAAGAATTATGTATTATGCAAGTTTTTTAATGCCGTGTTTCTGACTAGCATCAAGTTCTCTTAATCTGGCTTGGCGACTTCTAATAAATTTGAGTAGTATGAATTTGGTTAGGATTGAAGTAAGATTTATCGCACATAAGACATTATATAGAAGGATGTGAAATCTCAATGTGAAAATTATAACCTATTAAATAAAATGGTCATATCATTGTAAAGGAAGGATCATATTAAATTGATAGATTTTCCAAGCAAATCTGGATATAGGACACTGGATAAATCATCAAGGGTTATGGAGAGGGGTTACAGGGTACACTAGGGTTTTGTGGGAAGTCACGCAGTGAGTTAATAAATTTTTAATATGGTTTTGAACTCAATTTTGGACCTAGATAGAATAGTATAAACTCTGGATGGTTACCATGTGATGATGCCCGAAAAACAAGCAGAAGAGAAAAATGTAGAAGAGCCTATCTTTGGATCTTTTTTTCTCACCTCTCCTATATTAGCCTGATCATTGAATGACCATAATGATACCTTCACTTTTCCACACAACCACTCACATCCATTTGTCCAGGATTCAAGTTCCTTCTCTCTTTATCTATCCCCAAATTCTCTCATATTTTAAAACAATGCTTGCCTTACTCTCTACTCAAAAAAGACGGCAACTAATTAGACATACTACGAGGAGAGTTTCTGTTCGAATCCCAATTTTAATTTCTATAGTCACACATCAGTCCCCGGAATAAACTTTATATCTTCGTCAACGAGTCACCTCCATCAATAATATATGCAGATTGCCTTTCCTCCATTGATGGGTTTGCATTCATTATTTTCCACAGGATGACAGGATTACGCTCTTATACCATTGTAATGTCCCCACTATGGAATCTTTTACGATTTTGAAATAAACTCTCATAATCCATATTGTAGGAGACTTCTTTCCACTTGTAACTTATGATCAATTCTTAATTTGCCCCAAATGAGTGGATTGTATAATGACAATATCCTTTAAATAAAGATGTATCAATGCAAGCGTGAGCTTGTCTTGACACTGTAAAAGTAATACTGTCAGTCAATATCCTGATATGATTCTGGGTGATGATAGTTTGGCAAAATAAGGGTGATTGCCTTTGACCAGCCAAGATTGACTTTATATCCTAAGTGCTTATATCAGATAAATGCTGATGAAATAAGGATCAATCTGAATGTGTATGAGATTATATGTCTTATACAGACCTGAATATGATAAGAGATTTATCCAATAATTGCTTATGTAAACAAGTATAGATCTGTTATTTTAAGATTGTATTGATCTGATATTGACCACTATGGATGAGTATTATCAAATATAGTAGTTTATATCTGTTCTGATATATTAGGGATTTGAAGAGCTATACAGAGAATCACTTTTATGGCAATCCGCAATATGGATGTCGCTGCTCCTGTTTGTCTGGTCTATGCAAGGAACTAATTCTGTTTCCAATGAGGGTTTGATATGATTGCCGACTGATATTAATTCCCCTTGCTTATACGATGAGTCTGGAATAGTTAGGATCCTTAATGGATCAAAGGAGTGACAGACACAATCACTATCTCAAAATTCTGACTTTGTGATCATGCCACCTGCAATTGAAGATGTTGTTTCTTGATAATCATTTCTTTTAAATGATGCACCCTAACTTTATAAATGGGCGGCTCAATCTGAGCACTTAATCTGAATTTGATATTCAAATAAAATCTTCCCTCTGGATCGTGTCTCATATGCCCCAAAACAATGAATCAATTTCCTGTAAAGAGAAACCCAGACGCTTTATATCTAACGCAAAGTATGGTGTTTGATGAGATCAAGGATTAATCGGAATATAAAGCTTGTCCTTCCGAATCAGTATTTAACTACCCATAATATTTCTGGCTCCGCCACTATATGGGTTGCCATAGTTCATACTTCCATCCATCCATAATATATTATTTGCACCAGACTTTATAAATCTCCCATGGATGCATCTCTTGGTCGTGCGACCTGGTAACTCATTCGCAACCCTTCATTGAGTTTTGTTTTGCTCATTAATACTTATGCTACCCGTGTGTATCAAAGTTCCAAAATATATCTTAATCGTTTGACTCATGAAAATCAATCTTACCATGATCGGGAATTATGTAATTATTTGAAATTTTGAAGTTATATTATATCATGTTTAATTATTTTTAGGGGATAAGGAATTTACATAATTAATTTAATAGTAGTTATTCATTAATAATAAATATTAATATTATTTTATTATTGTATTATTATATTTGTTATATAAATAATATATTATATTATGATATTACGATATTCATTTATTACTATATTATAATGCATATTATATTCTTTCATTAGTGCTATATTTATAATATAGTTAATTTAATAATACTTTACAATATAATTTATTATTTATTCTTTTACTATTTCATTTTTAGTATTTATTATTAAATCTTATCCGAGAAAAGGGAACATTACTAGGTGCTGCCATAAACATATTGGCTGCTGGCATATAAATTAGACCATAGAAATGTCTTGGTTTATTGCAGAATGCTGATAATACCCTCAAATGGCTTCTTTGCCTTGAACTGTGTGTAAATCCATCACCAATTCATGCCGCGCTAGGTGTAATACAAGGCCCTTGATTGCTGTAACAGTTCTATGTATTCTCCTGGGGTTGCATCCAGAAGATTTTCCTCACAGGGCTAGCATCCTGAGGAGTTTCTTGGAAAAAACTTGCGGAGAGAAAATTCGTTCATAATAGAATGCCAATCATTTCCATCGAACTTCCTTATAAGCTTCTACAAAAAAACTATCGATTTTCTATCTTAATTCTTGCCTTGGTGACTTAGACTTGGCAAATAATATGAAGTGCGATTAATAAGTTTAATTCACCAAATAGACATTAATGAAGTTAAATCGTGCTGAGACATTAATGAAACAGCTCCCTTGGAGAAATTAAATATTTGAGAGTCAAAACTATAGCTTTTTCCCTCCAACTTCATTTAATTTCCTTATTACCTCGCAACTTCCTGAAACTTTAGTTCCAATCATGATAATTTACCGATTTATCCCCTTTTATTAAACCAATGCTTTAGCCTATGGGATTAAAATAGGCCACCATAATTATTTATTTTATTTATTGACGTGCTATGCGAAAGGGGACATTACAGAAGGTCACTGTTAGTCACTATCCTTGTATATTGATGCCATGCAGGAAGTTGTATGAGTATGCATTGGCCAAAGGCCACTATTCGTACCCAAGGACATATTTCATCTTAACAAAGGATAAAGGTTGAAGTTACATTTATTTTCTGTTAAGGAGGGCTAACCTCCTTGACATGAGCACCCATCTTGGGCATGCAAATAAAATAAATAAAAATTAATTTTTGCATCATGGGCTGACCCCCCTTGGCTAGGCACCATTTAGAGTTTTTGAAGGTGAAAATAAATATTTTAACATATTTTGGCCAACCTCTTTGGTAGATGTAAAATAAATACTTTATCTTGTATTTTGGCTTACCTCTTTGGGAGATGTAAATTAAATATTTTATCTTGTAATTGGTTGACGTCCTTGGGAGAGTCACCCCTCTTGGGTGAAGAGGTGTGCGTGAGGGATATAAAAGAAGGAAAATCGGTGGTGTTAGAGGTAGGCAGTTAAAGAATATCTTTCAGATCTCATAGGAGATATAAGAGGCTTCAAGAGCAGATTTTTAGGAAGTTTATGAGCAGAGATTAAAGAGTTCTTGAGCAGATCTGAAGGTGATGTGCAGCAGATTTAGAGCAGCATTATTTTAGACTTCGATGAGGATTTATTGCAAATATACTAAGGAATTTAAAGCTTATTTGATAAAGGATTTAGAGCAGATTTATAAAGGAATTTGGAGCAGAGTTGTAAAGAGGTTTATGCCTATGTTCCATGGTGTTCAAGAATGGGGACAGGGGGATAACACGGGATGTGTTTCTGGGACATTTCTTAGAGGGCCATTTTTAGGGGATGGCAAGGGACGACGATATACAACATACATACATATATACATACATATATAAATTTTTTAAAATACATTAATATATTAGAGAGAGAGAGATGTGTCACTAACTAATAACACCAATATCAATATGTAAATAAATCATGAGAGCAGTGTTGATGAGGGTTTTGTACACCACCAATATAGAATAGAATGTACCAAGTATATCCTATTCTCTCTTGAACAAGGAAATCTTAGGTGCTATTAGATGATCAGATGACATAATCCCAAGGTTCCTATTGTCAGGTCTTGACTAAGCTTGGATAACTTGGTAAGTAAATGTGATTTGTTGGATTCACAAGAGGATTTATGCAAATGTTTATGGACTGTAGATACAACTCTCTCTCACTGCGGATGATCTCTCCTATAGACTCTTTGAATGACATGACTTCAGATCTTCAGAGCCTTTGTAACACTTCACTATTCTAATTGAACTGCTACAAAATAAATAGCAAAAGGGAATAAGGCTTTAGAAAGCTAACTAGGGTTTTGGACCCTAAGGACAATGATAATAATGGTTGGTGCTTCAAATAGACAGTTCCCCAAAAAACTGATTTCTGCTTAATCAGACTTCTCACAACGCCACAGAAATAGTGCAATCTTCATTCATTCATTCACAATTGAACTAATGCTGCAATTGGTTTCAGACTAACCATACATTGCAACCTACATTAGCAATATACAAATGGTATGAACGATAAATCCATCAAATATCTTTGCATTTTTCCATCAAAATCACTGAACTACAACTTATATTGAAGAATAGAAACTATGCATATATCCAAGAAATGCAAGAATGACACCATAACTACAATGCTTTACTTCCATTAACTCCAAATGTTGATTACAACAATCTTTGTTCCTTGGATCCTATTGCTACAAGTACTAACTACCTTAACTTTACAAAGAAGAAAAGCCATGCCTTTTATAGAGAAGGCTTACAAGATCAACAATGGAGATTAACTCAACATGAAGGTCTCAGATTTGTCTTTTAGAAACATCTGGATATTGAAATGTAATATCCTCAACCTACATCCACTAGAAGATGAAATAGCTGTACCTAACCCCACTACCAGACAAAAATGACATGCTTCTCAAGGTGTCATAGGAGAATAAGACAAAAGAGTAGTTATAGGAAATACAATTTTGACTTTTCAACATTACATTTCATTTGACTTTTTGAAATTTCCTATTCTTTTACAATAAAGAACAATTTGAATATTTCTCCTTGAAAGTATTTCATTTTTTGACTGATATTCTCTAGGTTCTTTTGTATTTCCAGAAATTCTAAAATTGTTCCTTGAGTTCGTATGATGTCCTCCTGCGGGTAGGAATATAAAAAGGGAGAAGAGAACTTCATTTGAAAGTGGGAGAGAGGAAGGAAGAGAAAAGGGAAGGTGTGAAGCAAGGGATAATTAATAGAAGAGAAAAGAAATGAGAAGACAATTAGGAAGTGACTCCTTCAAAGGTAAATAGTTATGAAGAGTTGCGACTCTTTGAAAAGGTCGTAATTATGAAGGTTTGTGACTCTTTGAAAGAGGGATGATTATGAAGGGTTGTGACTCTTTCAAAGGGCATAATTGGTGAATGGTTGTGACTCATCCAAAGGGTGGTAATTGTGGAAGGTTGCGACCTTTGCAAAGGGCAGCCATGATGAAGAGGTGTGACTCTCCTTCACATTGGAAGATATAAAGGGGAGAATGTTTCATTTGAGGAGGACATCCATGGGAGAGCAATTTGGGGAATAATATATTATTCTCAAATGCAACAATGAAAGTGGTGACTCAATTCTAATGAAAGGTGGTGACCCTTTCACCAATAAAGTATAAAGGATATCAGCAAGAAGAATATCAATTAGGGGGAGAAAAACATAGATTCGAAATTACTAATTATTAATGCACAATAGATTCAAACATATACCGTAGTCTTTAGTATGAGTTCCTTATGCATGGCATGATAAGTACCATTTATATTTGCACAAGATTGACTGATGATGCATAGTTATTACGACTAGTTAGAATAGCATAATAAATATTATCTATATCTGCTCGTTACTACTTAGGATATGTTGTTGATAACTGATTATCACATATACATAATACATGCACAATATTGAATTCTTTATATGTACTGATTGATTCTTAAGGTCAGCCATGGTAAAGAAATTGGGGAATTAAAAGTAGGGGAACATGATTAGGTAGAGTTGGCAACATAGTGTGTCATCATGCCAACGGTTCCTACAATTTCAGAGAAACAAAATAACAATTGCCATCTTGATATTCAGAGGTTGCTATCCAAGCATAACAAGGTGCTCGGGAGTATCCTTCATGGAGTTCCACTTGAGAGAGGGATAGAGCTTCTTATTGAGTTGGAGGGAACCAAACTAGTAATCACAACGCTTTATCAACCTCCTAAGAGGCATAAGGATGAAATAAATAAGGCAATTAAGGAGTTACAAAAGATGGAACAATGTGGATGTGTATTGATTATAGGGCACTGAACAAAAAGACAGTTAAGAATAGATTTGCAATTTTGAGGATTGATGAGTTTTGTGTTGCTCGGTACTTTTTCAAAATAGATGAGGTTGGGGTACTATCAGATACAAAAGAGGAAAGAGGATATTTAGAAGACTGCTTTTAGGTGCCATTTTGGATATTTTGAGTTTTTGGTAATGCCCTTTGAATTGACAAATGCCCCAACCACTTCCCAAAGTTGCATGAATCTGGTATTGGGGAAATAGTTGAGGAAATTTGTTTTGATAGTTTTTGATGACATCCTGATCTTCAGTAAGACTTGGGAGAAGCATTTGCAACCTTTTGAGAAGGTCTTGAGCATCTTGGAGAGTAAGTCTCTATATACTAAGGAGTCTAAATGTGACTTGGGTATGATAGAGCTTCTTTATCATGGTCACATCATTAGGGCAAAGGGAGCGAGAGTTGTTCCTAAGATGATCAAGGCTATTTGTTGAATGGCCTACTCCTATGAATCTCACTCAGCTTAAGGAATCCTTTGGTCTCTGTGGATTTTATAGGAAGTTTATTAGGGGCATTTCATAGATTGCAGCTCCGCTTACAAATTTGACTAAGAAGGGAGCTTCTAAGTGGTTTGACTTAGTGCAGAAGTGTTTTGAGCACTTCAAGTAGGTGATTTCCACATGCCTTGTGTTGGCAATACTAGACTTCTTCAAGCCTTTTGAGTTGGACTGTGATGCTTCAATAGAAGGGGTAGGAGTAGTTTTGATGCAGGAGAAGCACCTCATCGCATTCTAGAGCAGAAAATTAAGAGGTGTTGAGAGGAGCTATTTTGTTTATGATAGAGAGATGTTGACCATTATACATGCCTTGGCCAAATTCAAACCATACCTAGTTGGGGGTAAGTCTATCTTCAAAACAAACCACAACAAGTACGTCATAAACCAGGAGGATCTCAATGATAGGTTGCAAAAGTTGGTTAGTACATATCAAGTATATAATTTTGACATTGTATTGTCAAGGGGAAGGATAATATAGTTGCTGATGCACTTTCTAGGAGGCCTCACATATGTTTTCTTGTGGAGAGTTCTGCTGATCGGAAGAAGTCAATTGCTGCAGGGTATTGCAAAGATTCATGGGCAAGAGGAGTTATAAAGGGCAAAATTCATGATGGCAGGTACACAATGACTAATGAGATGATCATCTATAAGGATGGAATTTATTTAGTGCCTTCTTCACAACCTAAGGTGAAGATATTGAGGACATTCCACGATGCACCTATGGCTGGTCACTTGGGTTTCTTCAATGTCTACATGCAGATCTGAGAGATGTTTAATTGGAAAAGACTTAAAAATGAAGTTCTTAAGTATGCTAGAGAGTATCCCACTTGCCAGCAGAATAAGCATGAGCACACTTCTCCAATTGATCTACTTCAGCGCTTGCTCATTCCTAGTCAGAAATGGGAATTTATCTCCATTGATTTCATCACAGTTTTACCTAAGGTACAAGACAAAGATTGCATTTATGTGGTGGTTGAAAGCTTGACAAAATTTGCAGGCTTGTTTTCTATTTCAGCCACATATACAGTCGCACAGGCAGCTAACTTGTTTTTTAGGGAGATATTTAGATTGTAGGGGATGCCCAAGAGTATTGTGAGTGATAGGGATAACAAGTTCCTCACTATCTTTTGGTAGGAGCTCTTCAAATTAAGTGGGACTGAGGTTACCCCTAGTACGAGCTACCTTCTACGGACAGTTGGACAGAGGGAAATTGTTAACAAATGGGTGGAAGGGTATCTCAGGAGCTATATTTCTTGACAACAGAGAGCTTGGATCAAATGGATACACCTTGGTGAGCATTTCTATAATACTACCTATCATATGTCCATTAGGATGACACCATTCATGGCTTTGTATGGATACGAGGCACCCAAGTTCATGGATTTATTTCTTGAGGATAGTAAAGTGCCTAAGACAAAGAATTTACCGTAGGAGAGTCAGGACACAATGAAGTCATTGAAGGAAAATTTCCAACAGGCACAAAATCAGCACAACTTGCATGCTGATTAACATCGGGTAGAACACAATTTTGAGGTTGGGGACATGGTTTCTCTGAGATTACATCTATATAGACGGTCTACTCTCAAGAAGAGTGGCATAGATAAGCTTAAGCCGAAGTTCTACGGTTCATTAATAGTTTCTCAACGGTTTGGAGAGGTTACCTAAGAGCTTGAATTACAAGTTAGCAGTAAAATTCATAATGTGTTTCATGCATCCAGGCTCAAGAAGGTACTCAAGCACAATGTAGCTCTTTGGTCTAAGTTGCCACCATTAGATGAGGGGAAGATGATATTGACTCCGTAGGCCATTATAGACACCAGAGAGTGGACTCTTTGAAGGAGGGTTATTAAAGAATATTTGGCCAAACAAAAGAACTTGCTAGTAGAGGGTACACCATAGGAGAATGAGCAGATTTTGCAACATCTAGAGTTTTTTTTTTCCTTTTTAAAAAAAAAAAAAGTGCATGGTAAACTTTGTAACGTGATTGGTGACACTGGTACGACATGCCCTCCGAGCCCACGTGAAATGCTTTTGACCTGGAGCCATGAATCAGTGAGGCCACAAACGGGGGACCTCATCCCCATTTAACAAAGCTGAGGCCCAAACGTGTGAGCATATTGGATCAACAAAGGCACAAGCCCATGATCACAATGGCCCAACGGAGGTTTGAACCTTGGTGGGGACAACAACATCACCACTTAACCAAAGCACTAAGTGGCGAACCCCATTGCAACATCCATAGTTGAGATTGCTTGAGGACAAGTAATTTTTGGAAGGGCGGACGGTAATGTCCCCTTCCTAACTTGTTCACTAGGGTGGACTGTTAGTCTATTCAGTTGGTTTCCCATAGGCTAATGAGTTAGGGTTAAGGAACTTTGGAGGCATTTGATCTAGTGGGATGGTAGTGTTAGGTTCGTTTGGGTTTTGATAGAAATGTTGAGCGTAATGCCCTTTTTTGGAGTGATTTCAGATGATTTCTCCCATACTATCTTTAGCAAGTCAGGCTTAGGCATCGACTAAGCTAGTTGTTAGCATTCTAGTTTTAGGTATGTTAGTGGGAGTAGTGGATATTATTGTCTCAATATTTGGTATAGTTTGGCGATTTTAATTTGAATAATTATATATTAGTATTTTATAAAGGTAAATATTACCTTTATTTTGTTATTTAGTATATTCTAAAATAAAGACTATTTGGGTGCCAAGCTTAAAGTGCAATGCAATTATTTAACAAAGGGGGCCTTTTGAAGACCTAAAGGCACTTCATAAAGTCATTAATTTTATTTTAATGTTTTAAAAGGGCTGATTGGGAGAGCCGACACCCTTTTGGAAAAATATAAAAGAGAAAATTGGAGCTCATTTCTCTTATGCTGAGTTTGATATTTTGATATTTTGATGTCGCATTGAAATAGATGAGCTTGCACAACACTTGCTTGGGGTAATTGAATTTGGGTCTTCATTTTGGTAACACTCTTTATCTTTACCATTCAGTCTTGTCTTCTGGACACATTCTCAAATCATATTATTTTTTCTTTACATAAAAAAATCAGCTTGTTCAGATTAGGCTTTTTTTCTGTTATTTTTGAATTAACATTTATTATTATGGAAATCAAAATTTATAGAAAGGCTTTTCTGTTTGGGAATCTTTGTGTGTCTAAACAATATAGACCCTATTCTAAGCCCTAATTTGATTACTTTATATTTCATGCTTTGACCTAAGGTCAGTTTAGCTAGACATTGGGCTTGTCCTTCATACTGTTTTGCTTCACCATGTTACTTAAGGTCTTGCTTGTTTCTTTTCTTGCTTTTTCACTCTCTTCTAGAAATGAACCTTTGACCTGATCTTTGTTATTGTTCAATAAATGTTGATACCAAGGTTGAAAATCTCGGTCTCGGCAAAAAATCGGTGGACCCAAATTTTTTGAAAATCTCGGTCTCGGCAAAAACTCGGTGAAAACATTGGCAATAAATCGTCACTTTTATCGAACATTTGAAAATATATAATTTCTAAAAATATTCTTAAAAACATATATTCACCAAATGTGTAGAATATATATTTTAAATATATTTTTTGTCATTTACATTTATAAATAATAATTCCTTGCATCCACATTTCACATTGAGAGTAGGAAGTAAAACCCAACTTCACAACGAGAGTAGGATGTAAAACCCAACAAGGATGAATGCACAAATATAATAGACCTTGCCGGCTTTGAACAAAGTCACTTCACCCTTGAGATTGTCTTGACTCTTGATACAACCAAACCCAATAAACTATCTTCAAAATTTATTGAAGCTTCGAAAGGTTTTATGTACAAACCATCCTATTATATTTGTTTAAGAAACATGTTTTATCATTTGTTTGTTTTCAAGTTTCAAGTCCATAAAATCAAAGATTATAAAAAAACTGTCATCATCTAATGCTATATCAATTTTCAAGCCGCTTTTATTTCCTCCTCCACGGGCCTCACTTCTTCTCTTCCACTCTGTTTGGCTACGAATCGTTGAAAGATTGTTCACATCCGCGTTGGGTTCTTTACAGATTTTTGCAGCTCACTCCTTTGTTTGGCTGACACCTCTATTATTTTTGGATTTCTTCACAGATAAGAAAACTAAAAATTGCAAAAATATTAAATGAATGCTGGCCACAGTAGTTCAGATGATAAGAATGGCATGAATTTCAGACTTCGGCTTGCTGATTTTTTTTAAAAAAAATCTGTTTTTAAAATTTCCGTTTGTTGACTTTTTTCAACACTATATTAGTTGATAAATCCCGAGTTTTTGCCGATTTTTTGAGAAAAATGCGGCGCGCGAAAATGAAAACATCGGCAGCGATATTAATCGCGATTATATCTTTTGGGTTTGTGTCGCGCGATATATCGCGCTACATGCGATATTCGCGCGAGATTTTCAACTATGGTTGACACCTATTAAGACAGGACTTTCTCTCATTTGGATCTTCATTCTCTTAAGAAAATTCATTAGAACATATTAATTCATTATGACATCAAGTCAGAGCAACATACTGTAGCTATGTATCTTAGACAGGCCAACATTGAAAGAGAAGGTGTTCTGTTAGAAGTAGAATGCTGTGGGACTTGTTTCCTCAGATCCATATATATGCATATTTCTTGTAGTAAAGCAGTGCTTTTCACGAAAAACAGTTATCTCTTGAATTCTTCCACTTAAGTTTACATTCGTCATCATGCAAAACAAATATATCTTGAATTCTTTCATTTACAGGTATATATTTGATCTGTGTGTGCCAGAATTGTAATACTATTAATATACTCATTTTCAGGGTTTTGATATTATTATCCTCATTATCAGGTGAAAAACATTCCTTTGCTGTTGCTTCTCTTTTGAATATTCTTTCTGATTACCTTCCTGTAGCTTAATCTGTTATGATGCATCTTCGCTCTCACTAGCTTCAACCTTACCAATTCTTTATGTTTCCTTCATTTTGATCAAATCTTTATTATAGCAAATTTGCTCTCTTTACTCTATTCTTTCTTCACCATCTTCATTTCTTTTACATCTTCATTTATTCCTTGTCAGTTTGACTCAGAGACTTAATGCCAACCCCTATTCTTGTAGGTAAATCTATCATTCTTACATTTTTTGATCTAGCAGAACCTTATGTATATTTTGGAGAAAAGTCCAAGGGGGAGGTTTTAGATTGATTGATATGCAGTAGTAGGCTCTATTATTTCTAAATGGATTAGATCCTTAAACATTCAACATTTTTAAGGTTTTAATAGAACTGATGAAACCTATCTTTGATTCTTGGCATGCAGCAATTGATCATTTCTTTAAATTTAACAGAGCATTTGACCAATTCAACCTGGTCTGAAGGTTTCCTGTTATGAATTCAAGGATTATAATACATGAAGCACATTGCCATTTCTATTGTATATTCTTTTAATTAAGAACAGAACTTATAAATTTAAAATGAAATTTTTTCTTTTTGAAACATTTGATTAGAGGGCTTGATGAAATTCGAACTTGATTGAATCAGAGTTGCTTCTTAAGTCTTTTAGTTCTTTTCTCAGGCCTTCAGACAGATTGGAGGTTTTTCAAATCACAGGATGGTGCAATGAGACAAGGCATTTGGCTTTAAATTAAATTCTCTCTGGTGATAGTTAGTCGTCATTATTCTTTTCTCCACCTGGCTTGCATCTTTGTTATATGTTATCATATTAGTATTCCATTTATATGAGAATGACATGATGTGCCAAAAGTGTAAATGGAATTCCATTATCTGGGTTGTAAATAAAGGAAAAAATGATTTTATTATTATATCTCAAATTTAGTGTATAGATATTAGAAATAAATATGATACATTAAATTCCAATCATAAAATGACAGTTTTTAAAAACAATTAATTTACTTTGACATAAGAGTATGCTTGGACCTAAAATAATAAGTGCTATTGTCATCAAACACAACCTACTATTTTAGGGGCAACCCAATGTTTTATACAGGAACCTCATTAGGATATAATCAATAGAAGAACAATCGTTAGTGTTAAAATTTTAACAGAAAAATTAATGTACTCAAAGCTAATCTTGAAAAGTTAGAATGCCAAAGCCTTAACATAAATTAATTTTTTTCAATTTTCTTGTGCTTCAATTCTTTTTCTGCCTAGTGTAAAAATGAGCTAAACTAAAAAAGATCAGAATCACATTTTCAAAAACTTGGGAAAAGGCACAGCGAATGAGGTGGCTAGTGATTACTCAGGCTATAATGTGAGGTTCTAGACTGTTATGCTACTATACTTGTTATGTCACTGTGTTAGATGGACTAATGTTCAGGAAGCCAGTTTGATTTAATGAAATAGTAATGCTTTTATATATGTTTAACTGCTTCACAATCTATTACTGCTTCTCACAGTTTAGCAGTTAAATCAGAGTGTCAACTACTTGGGGACTCCATGCTGACCCCCAGCCAATCTCATCATGGAATTCTCTCATTCTACTTGAAGAACTTATCTTCCAAGTAGCTACAGGCATACAATGATGAAAAAAATGCAGCTGACTTTATCAAATGGTACTTGGCAAAAAAATAATGTGGTAAACCCTTTTTATTTTCCTCGCAAGCTAAATCCATTGATATATTAAATTATGAGTTGTTTCCCAAAACACTTCTTACTATCGGCAAGCCAACTGGTGTGATTGGATCTACTCGCCTTCAATGACTTGGTAAACTTTTGATGTTTATTTTTTTCATCAAAATATTAATCATAACGAAATCATATTTTTTCAGTCACATTTTACCTTTAATGTTACTGCTTGGTAACTACAAATTTGACAAGGATTCCGCATTAGGTTTATATGGGATTTATCTCCTTGGGTTTCAAGCTATTGGCATTGTGGGATGTCAAACAAACATGTCATGTCTTTGAAATATACTCCACTGACTTGTTTGGGTTGCCATTCAATTGATTGGGGGGAATGCTGACAGACAATTATAATAACTGAGGCCTCTAATGAAGTCACAGAAATAAATTTTGGCATTGAGTAAAGGCAAAACATCTTTGAAAGCAGAAATCTAGCTAATATTTGTGGCCAGTATCCACCTCTTATCCTGTTTACCTATTACATTAGTAAAAACACTTGCTGAGGAGAAACCGACTAATAAATTGTTTATGATGTCATTAAATTGATTATAGACCGATTTCCTTTTATTTCTCCCAGATTGGCAGCTACTAGGTATAATGAACTCTTAAAAATAAATTTCAATAGACTGTTTCAAGCTAAGTTACCCCGGGTTTTCGGGACGGGGGGATGGAGGGATCGAGAAACGGGTTTCTGGGATGGATTTTTTTTTTCCTGGAGCAGGGGATGCCAGGGGACAGCAGTGGGGACAGCTATATAAAAAATAGGGAAAATTTAAAATATATAGGGAAATTTTAAATATTCATATGAAAACATGGTTAAAGCATGCTTATATACATTATAGAACCTTAACATATAACGTTTGTCTTAAATACTTTAAATTGAGAGTTCACATGAGAATGGAAGTCAAACAAATTATCAAAACTCAAACATTAATTTTATGGGACAGCCAGGGACGAGTTTCCGAAAGTTTCCAAGTTTCTGGGACGTCCCTGTTTCAGGAATGGGTCAAATTATGCCAGAAACGTGTCCCCGGGTAAGAAAGGTTTCAAGGCATGAAGAAGGCAATGATTTTGGTAAACAATTAAAGATGAAAATTGATTGATACATTTTCTTGAGTTCCTGTCCTGCTCATCTTCTAGTGGAGAGAATGAATGTTGCTTTTGTTCATGTTCTCAATTTACCATCAGCTGATATCTTGACCATCAAGTTTTGAGTTTCTTTCTTCTTCTTAACTGGATCAGAATGTTTAAACTTGCAGATGGATGCTTTCAAGAAAGCCAAATGAATCAATGAATGGTAAGTCAGCAGCTAGGCACAGTTCCATTCTTTCTATTATCTCTCAACAATTAACTTCTTGGGATTTTTTAATGTCATTGATTGTCCATTGATTATTTGTCTATGACAACAAATTTTCTCTGTGCAACCAGTCTACCTGGGTGAACCTAAGAACACAATTATAATATATTTTTATTCTTCTAATTCCTTTTTTTTTGAATAGTAATGAAACCCGTAGAATTACATTGCAATACTTATGGATCCAATCAATATATGAAAAATGAACCTAGCAATATCATAAACAACCTTCAGAGAGAAATTACTGTAATGTGTAAACAAGCACTCAATTATGTTAAATAACATATTACATATGTGTGGTATTCAAACCCGTACAATTTCATTGCAATACTTATGGATCCAATTAATATATGAAAACTGAACCTAGCAATATCATAAACCACCTTTAGAGAGAAATTAGTGGAATGTGTAAACAAGCACTCAGTTATGTTAAATAACATATTACATATGTGTGGAATGCTACCGTCTTTGGGTAACCTTACTATAGTGTGGACCAGTTCCTTTACTCAGTACACAGTTATTCTTATCCCAAATTCCAGTACTCCGAACAACAATGCCCAAACATTTCTTATTTTCCCATGTCCTTAAGTTACTCAGCCTTTCATGGGAAAATAAAAGAAAGAAACTATATTAATACTCACAAATGTCCAAAGTAGGTCAATTACTCAAAAGTAGTTTGGGTTAGAAAAGAGAAGTACTAGTGTGGAATGACTCTAGGTTAGGAAAGTAAGCACTAAGAGATTAAAAAAAGAAAACAAAGTCAATGGTAATAAACCTTAGGTGGTCAAACCACCAACCATAAGATCTAAGTTATGTTTTTGCCCTTTGTTATTCTGAGGAGGTTGCCGCTGTGTTCATCCTGGATGGTGTCTTTGTTGATAATCTGAGATCTGGTTGCTTCTTTAGTCTGTTGACATCTCCATAGATTCTTCACCTTTTTATAAAGGATGTGATTAATATTTTCTTTAGAAATAATGTTTATTAAACAATAAGTTATAACTCTCTGATAAAGTTAATAGTTGGATATATCATATATGGCATAGTAGCTGGAGTAGGTCAGATAAATTTAACAGACTCCAAGCAGCATACATAGATCAAATTTGCACAACATAAGCTAAAAAAAAGTCAAAACTCACATTGGGAAGTGTACATAAGTCTAATAAAATTATTAAATCTTCATGTTTTAAATACAAAATTATTTATTAAAAATAGTAAAACATGCATTGGACAAAAACACAAACCAGAACGACTTTCAACTTCTCCATGACTAGACAAAATGCAAAAAATTGATAAATTATTAAATGTTTTTTCATAGGTCCTGATTCAACACTTATCATATGACTGTAGCAGTGGGTAAACAATCTTATTATTACTGATAGAACCATTACACAATAGAAAAACATCTGTAAGAACCCCTGCTGGTTCTAACTTTACCATTGTATTTTCTGATTTAATAGTGCCTTGACATTTCGTCAAACACTTAGCAAACAATGTTTGCGCTTGCTGATTTGAGTTCCTGTTTAATTTGTTATGGTTTGGTATGCCGCAATTGATTTTTTTTTGATATATTTGCAATGTTCGATACAACAATATAATGCAGCAAAATAGAAGATATTGCAATAATTATTTCAACTAAAAAACTGGACATTACATAGGGAATATATAGCTGAAAATTCCATATTTTTACAACAGCTTAGATACTCAGTATTTTCACAAAATATTGACAACCCAGTTCATAAAATATCCCCTATTATCTAAATTAACAATACCCAGAAAATTTAGGAGTTACAATTCATGAACTTACAGGTATGATGTCTTGAAACCCTTGAATAAACTTCACAAATCTGCTCATAAATGATTGAAATCTGATTAATAATGGCTGCTAATTCCTTCTATCACTGCAAACTGTTCTGGTAACTAATGAAGCATTCAAACCCTTAATTCTGCAACAATAAATTCAATCTTGGCCTCTAGATGAAGCCAAAGCTTTTGCATAATTCGTTGGGTGTTTCACCAATTCACTATGCTGAAATAACTTGGAAGAATTCACAATTCTTCAAGCTCGAAATCTGAAACCCTTCTTTCAATTTCTTCTCCACTCAAACAAAAGCAAATGCACAAGTCATGAATAATGAAAAAGAACTCTTGTGAGTCTTTTATAACTTTTGTGGGAGAATTCACACACTTTTCCAGCCAATGTGGGATAAATAGATATACTTTTCCTTTTAATAATTTATTTACTCCAATACTTTAATTAATACTTTGGCTTACTCTTCAATGAATTAATTGGATAAATGACCCCTTCCAATGATGACTCAACCCTCAACTTAAGTGAAATTATAACTTTATAATAAGCCATTTAATGATTAAATAATAATTTGGCCACTAAAATAATAATAACTCCCAAATTACTTATCCTTTAAATATGTCGTCTGAAACAAGAGTCACACCTGATATTTCCCCATGTGACCAAATGCACCTTCCAAAAATAGAAAGGGTCCTTCTCGATCAACCTCAGACTTACTATAAATAGTAAGTATATGGAACTGAGCCCAAACGAAGTCCAATCTGAGCCAAACAAAGATCAAACTGGAATATACAAAATTTTGGAGAAGATAAGAACCTCCATTAACCAAACCTCTACCTCAAAAGACCCTCTATCCAAAATAATTAGCCTACGAGGGTCACAATAATAGGCTAATCCCTCAAACTATGATGCTCAAGAAAAATGGGGAAATTACAACATCTATAATTATTAATTAGGTTCAGACCATACATATAGTCATAGTCTTAGAAAAGTTAGAAAACACAGGCAGCCATAATCTTAGCTAAATAAATTATAATATTCTTTTACAGAGGAGGTTGAAATAGCATGGATATAGAATCAAAACTTTGCCCAGTCGAAAACCCAGATTCAGTTTCTTTCACACAGTAAAATAACATGTTTCTTTTAATAAATAAACTTGAAAAAATACTGTGGCAAACAAGTGTGAAAAATTATTAAGTTACCTGAACCTCTGAAAGTGAACTGAGAACTTTGAACTCTGAAGTTTGAAACTGAAAGTTTTTAGGAAAAGTCAAAATAACAGTTAACTTGAAAACCCTCGAACAACAAAACCCAACGCCTTATCCTTGAAATAACACTAACAGTTACTGGGTCGAACTCGAATAGGCTGCCAATGGAGATGAAATCGGTGGAATTTGCCGTGCGTTAAGGGTGTTGCGGCGTTTGTCTGGTACATCCGTCGTGTGTTTGCAATGGAAATACATCCGTGTTTGTTGAGCAATGAAATTTAGGTTTTAGACTTTTTTAAGATTTAATTTTTAGGCTTTAGTTATTAATATTTTAATATTTATAATCTTTAAAATTTACTTAGGGTTAAAACTACATATTAAAATAATAAAATTTAAGTTGGTTTTTTTGTTTTTTAATTTTTTTTTGATACTTTGAGAAGAAACGTCTAGAAATTTTTTCAACGTTGAGGGACTTTTGGGCGTCTCGTAGACTTCCAAACCTCCCTAAACGGAGTCCCCTTTGAAGGAGAGGTCTCCTATTGGTGAAAAATCAAAGGAAACGTCTCAAAGATGGCGGGGAAACGTGGCAGAGGTGGGGGACAACGGAGAGACATTTTCGAAGCATCCTCCCCTCCCCGAAACGTCCTCGTCTTGGAAACGCCAAGATTTTTTTTTTTTTTTTTGGGGGGGGAGGACGCATCCCTATGGAACACTGCATATTTCCAAATGTACAAGTTGTAATGAAAGATTTTTGTAATCGATGGTCTTATTTGAAATATGCTAATAACTGTGATATTGCTATAGCAATCTCACTTGTGTTTGCCATCTCTAAAAAATTGAGTTCTCTGATTCTGTATGTGTAAATTTGAAGAATAATCAGTTGCAATTTTGTAAATGCATTGCTGGTAAATTCTGGAAGAGTAGACATGCTTGCATCTGTGTTTATTACAACCTTCTAATAACAAAATATACGATTTCAAGGTTCGACAACTTGCTATTGTCTGGTGAATGTATGCAAAATGTTTGACTTAATGCCCCTATGGAAATCAGTGAATACTTCTGAATATTTTGATAGGCAAGTGTTTGAATAAGTGTATGCTTATTATTCACGTGTTTTGTATTGAATGATTGGGATCAAAATTAATGATTTGGTCAGTCAGAGATGACTATCAAAGTGTTTGACGAAATGACAATGCTATGTGTGTGAGATTTGTGATGCAAATTTTAGCATAGGACTTGTAGGTGTTCTTACAGTGGTATCAGAGCTTGGATCCTGCTATCCTCTGGGTTTATTTCAGTTTGTTCATGAAACAACGTGACACAGAAAGAAGATATTATCAGAGGGAATTAAGGAAAACTTGGCAACCCCCTCAAGTTCGTGAAGGGGAGACAGTGTCTGGATTGTTGGGTATTCATCAGGATTCATCTTCTAAGAGTGGGGGACAAGTTGAAGATACGGGTGACAGAAGGAATAGCGTTCCATTACAGGATGAGGCTTGGGAAGTAAGAGATACTTTTAGAGGAATTCAAACAAGACAGGAACAAGTGGCTAATGTATTATAGCAACTTACAGTTGCCATCCAGCAGTTGAGTGCTACACTCAGGAGACCACAACGTAGCCAAGCAGATGGTGACAACATGGTTGGCTCCCCATGAGGTGAAAGAGATCCTACACGCTCTACATACAGACCTTTGATGCCTACTTTCCTAGCTGAAAATGAAGAGGAAGAGGTGAACAATGTTGATGCAGATGTAGCATTTCTAGATAATGTGATGACCTTGCACGATGAGTGGAGTCTTCTTCCAGAACATGTCTAAGCAGATTTATACTTCATCCAATACATAGGACAACGAAGGGAAAGTATGAAAGTAAGGCAAGATAGAAGAACAAAGACCTTAAACATGCTACCAATAAATTGTCTCTTCCCACATTTGATAGAAGCGGGAAAACAAGCGCGAGAGCTTGGATTCATAATTTGGATACCTTCTTGACACTCATGCCTATCAAGGAAGAAGAAGCAATTAAGTTCACAACTATGCATTTAGATGGAGCAGCCTATGACTGGTGGCATCATGGATTAGTGACTTAGGATCATAGGTTAATTCATTCCTATGAGGAGTTTAGTACTGAATTGATTGCACGCTTTGATCGAAAAGATGTGGAAGTGTACTTTAGAGAATTGGCTTAGCTAAAGCAAGGTGGATCCTTGGACTCTTATATCAATGAGTTTCAAAGGATTGCTGTGATGGTCCAAGATATTACTTAAAAAAGAAAGATTATGCTATTTATTGAAGGGTTGAATGATAAGATTAAGGGACTTGTGAAAGTGCTCAAGCCTAGCTCACTTCAGGATGCAATCAAAACAACATTAAACCTAGATATTCCATCTACTTCCTACAAGCCACCCAAAGGAAGTTTCAAAAGTTTAAAACCAAATCATAAATATTTTGATCAGCCTAAGAATACCCCTCCTATGATGGACTTTGAAACAAGGAATGAGTTGAGGAGAAAAAAACTATGTTCTGCATGTGACGAGCCTTGGACTCCCGAGCATAGGTGCCTTGGGAAGGGAAAAATTCATTGCATAGAGGGCACGTCAGATGTGGAAGATGAGCAAGTGTATGGAAACAAATCAAAGTACAACAATGATAATGAGCATCATGAGCAATCCCAATTAGATTTGAATAAAGGCAATGTTTACTCCCTACGGGATGTATTTATTTACTGGCATAGAATAGTATAAGAACATAATCACTAAAATAGAAGTTACACACAAAATAGTGGTAGAATGATAAACTTTATTTCCATGTCATGTCCTAACAATAGTAGTCCATTAATGCTCAAGGCCTTTCAGCTACATATAAAGTGCTTGATTGTTGGTGGAGTAAACCAACCGTCGCTAACCTGCTACAACTACGCGAGAACCAACTATCATTACATTACCAATACTAATTAAAACATAAAACATAACTACTATTCCCGATATCTAAACAACGGCTAACATCAACCCCCCTCAAAAGAAGTTGTCTTTGAGACGACTACAACAAAAATGGTTGATGTGTACAAAAGAAAATCAAATCTACTACGAAGAAGGGTGAGCGGACCTCCCTGGAGTGGTGGAGGACGTCGGATCCGGAAGCTGCTCCATCTGTTTCTCTTGTGCTGCTTTCAGCAATCTGAGTGTGTCCTTCAAATCCTTCTGAGTGTTCTCCAGTTTAACCAAGGTGGCTGCTAGCTGCTCATCCTTCCCTACATGAGCCATCTTTTCCTGAGCCAGCTTGTTCACCAACTCTCCCACTCTCACGTGCAAAGTTGCTTCCTGCTCTAGTGTTGAAGCCTGCCCCTTTTCTACCTTCCGTGCTACCCATGTCATTTGTTGCAACTGAAGGAATGTATTCAGGAAGGTTTGCTCTATGTGGTAGAGAGTACCCATCATACCTGCCTGTCCTGTCAGAATGTGTGGCCTGCCGCATGCTTCTAACATCTCTGGAGTCTCAATCTGCGGCCATCCATGGACTATGAGATGCTTAGTGAATTCTCTCTCACATTCCTTCTCCATGAATCTAAGGAGTCTCCTTGCCACCATGGTAATAGGGCCCATGTCCATCTCTCGGGAGAGGTCTGCCACCCCTCGTGCCGCCATTGCCATCGCCTCCAACTCAGCCAAAATACGCTATATGGATGCTCCAAATCCATAAATGGATGCCTCCCCTTCAGGGGTCTTGTTGATGTGTGTTTTATGACCCACCAACAATAGAACAAAATATTGAGATATATTATCCTCTCTTGATCAAAATCGTTTGCGTGCTAAGATTGTGAAAGATCACACAATGGATTCCAAGGTTCCTTCTATGTCAGTTCTTGACCGTGGATAAGATCAATGGTAAATGTGATTTGTTGTTAATCACGAGGGGCTTTACGTTTGCGTTTACTCAAGTTGATTTTAGATGGCATTGGACATGGGAGTTGTCGAAGGATATTGCGATAGAGTACTTTTTTGGGTTTTCAGAATATGCAGAAAGCAAAGAGAGTAGGGTTCAAGAATTCTATTCTACTCCTAAGGGTAATGACAACAACATATACTGCTTTGACGGACGAATTCCAAAATAATTGAGCTCTGCTTCGCCAAGATAAACTACTACACAAGAACTGGTGCAATCTTCAAGGGATAATGCAAGTGGTTTTCATACCACAACGAAAACCATCAAAATGAACAATGTATGTTGAATGATAGAAGTTGAGCATCCATAAAAATGAGGGTTCAGGCTAACTTTGCACAACAACTTAAATCAATAAACCATCTGTTGGCTAAATATTTTGCAAGTCACTAAAACTACAACTTGCAAAATGTGTACTTTAGGCAGCAGTATGTGAGATTTCTCTCTCCTCTCAGCAATAGGGGAGGCTCCCTTCTTACCGCAGGTGGCTTCAAGTAGAACTGAACTGTAGCACATACAGTTCACCTTGCAACAGTAATGCCGGTGACTCGATGATTGACGTAAGAACAATCAAACGAGGCAGCGGTTGATTTATCTAAAGACTAGGTGATACAATGAGCTCAAAGTCTCCTGTCCTCACCTAGAATCAGTAATCTAATCTATTTATCCAATACTGAAGCTCAAAGTCTTCAGTCCTTGGAGTATCTCAGCCACTAATCTCTATAGTAATTTCAACTCCCTGAAGCACAAAGTCTTCAGAAAGCTTAAATTAAAGATGCTCAAATGATCTAAACAAAGAAACTATCTTGATTT
>MU224527.1:2814405-2825447 GCA_018584345.1 Thuja plicata | reverse complement strand
AAAACGAGAAAAACAAGCAAGGACTTGATGTTTAGTCAGGAAACAGAACAATCAAAATCAAGGGATGACTGATTCCATTTGAACAATATCCCTTCCATAACATCGACACGCTTAGAGAACAACTCCTAGCAATCAACTGAGAATTGCGTAGGGTTGCCCCAATTTTGGGGAATGCAAAATTAGGGACAACACCATCAAAAGTACGAACTATGAAATTCATCAAAACATCATCACATTCTCCATTAAAATCAAAACACTTTTTCTAACCAATCTATAATATAAATGAGGGAATAAGAGAACAAGCAAGCACTAAAACACTTCAAGTGATCACCAAACTTCAATGAAAACTCTATTGTCTCAGTAGCTCATAGCAACAATCTCGGAATTCCGTCCTTACAAATGAGAAGTGAGGCCTTTATATAGGTCCCCGATTACAACGAGTGGCCCGGATTGAAACAATAACTGATGGCCCAGATTTTGCCACCTCAGCCCTAATTAGGGTTAGAGCAAGAAGAAAGAATCTACATTAATGAAGGGATCCACATAGACCAATCAGGAGAGAGCCACATCCTTAGTGGGGGATTAAATGCCCACTACGCACGCCCATTCCGAAGGAGAGTGGGGTGAAATGAATGCCCACCATGTGTGCCCACTATGCATTAAGTGCACCTCTGCCCAAAATAGTCTATATTTGCCTTTGCCGTTTATAGCTTGGAATCTGCTCAATATGGTCTCCAACCCGTCTAGACTGACACTTGGCGCTGATTCCCGTTTGAATTCTAGGACTTTCATCTCTCGTTCATATTTTCTCAAGTTGTTTTCCCAATCTGACGAGTCCTGGGTTGTGTGCATGACATTTGAGAAAATGGAGAAGTTCTCAAAGTCATTCCTAGCGAAGGCGTTTAGCTGAAAGAACTCTTCCATTTTCCGCTTTAGGATGTCTACTGTTATTTCATTCTTAGTCGATCACTGTGATAACAATGCCTCAATTGTGTTGGAGATCCCCTACTGCATATTCTTGGCTACCCTCTTCAACTGAGCGGATTCCTTGCTGAAATGCTAAAACATCTCCTTCGCCATGATCATTGTGCTATACCACTTTGAAAAGTCATATACTTCTTCCCTAACAACTCCTCCATCAACAAATATTTGTCTAGGCGTCTCCATCAAATCCTGCAAGTCTGAGATTACCTCATCTTGATAAATACGCTCATCTTCCCATGACTCGTCCATGCAATGTATCCTGGAAAGGACGGTTAGTGCCTTGTCATGAATCTGCACTAAGTCCTTAGCATGCTTGTATGCCTCATTCTGAATACCCTCTATCCAAACTTCTGCACCCTGAGCAATCCATTTGATCCTGTCTATACCCTCTACTGATTCTGTCGGAAGTACAGAAGGAGGATCAAAGGTTGAGCTTTCTTCTCTCACTGGATGAGGTAGGTTGTTTATATACTTGCACAAGGCCTTGATTTTGCCCTTCTGCCTTTGATATTTCTCTTTCAGTTTTCTCATCTTATCTTTCAGTGCCTGTTCAGAATCATCAAACTCTTCCATAACTTGTTCTCAATATGCATAGCCCAGATCAAATTCTGTCACATTATACTCCTATGGTGTAATTTGATCCTTTGTCTTATCAACCACAGGTGTTGGAAACTGTAGAGTTCTGGATCCGGATTCTCCTCTGACGACTTTTGCAAATTTCATGGCTTTTCCTTTGTCTTCTGATTGGTTGACTTGGTTCAGGATTTCCTGCAACTCGAATGCCAGGTCAACCTCTTTTCCCTGACTTCTCTGTAGCCTTTGTCTTAACCATTCTGTAACAACAACACTCTGATCACCCTGAGTTGTCAACTGTTCTTGCCCTTGTACTTTTCTTATATCAATCTCTTCATCGGCTACAAGAGTTTTTATCGTTGTCTCAGGAGCTACCGGGAATTTCTGCCTCTACTGCAGGATCTTCTGATTCTGCCGCAAGTTCCTCTATTTCCATCATTTCTTTCTCAAATTGCAGCAAGACTTTCCTCAGTGGCAACATCTTGCTCTCTGTTTCTTCCTTGTGTAGACTCCTGATAGGCGTTGATGCTTTCTCTGTCCTGCACCGGCCTGGCCTGGCCTGTGATCTTCCTGCTCTACTCTCCTTTTGCTTGTCTCTACCCCTCTGGGGAAAGGATCTATCTCCTGCAAACTCGAAGTCTGGCTAGGCGAAGATGGTGTATTCCTTGTCCTCTGCCTCTTTTGCTGGGGCTCTTTAATATGAAGATCATGACTCCCTCTTGGTTGCACTTCCTAAGAAACACTCGTTCCTTTCCTTCGTTCAACACTTCCTAATGAGATTTCTCCTTCCATTCTCCCTCCTAAGGGCTGCTTTGGCCTCTCATCCGTCAATGGTTGATGACCCATCAATTTGTATGTCAAGCCATCCTTCAATACCTTCAACCCGTCAAACTGTCTATCAACCCACCATTTCGTGAATTCCTAGAAGAGTTTAGATAATGTATCAATCATTGAAATTTCCTTCCTTGACCAGTCATATGGAAGCATAGTCTTCTCCTTGTCCGGGTTATATCCCTTTTGGATCATATTCATGTCTTCTTCCATCTGATTAGGCACCCGAAAGATCATGCATTGCCTGATCATATTGAGTGGCGACCTAGAATACATCCTCTTTCTAATCTCAATTTTTATCTGTAGCATTGGCCCAAAAATCCTTGAGGCGCATTCTGTGTTGATACTTTGTACCTGCCACCACTCTAATTTTGTTGTAAGGGTCATAATCTGGCCTTCTTGGAAAAAGTGGCAGATTAAAGAAATGTAGCTCGTTTGATGATCTCTTAGTTGCCTTCAAACATGGGCACATTTCAACCTTATCTTCTATGGAAATTGGGAATTCTAGCCGCAACTTCCTTTCCCTTTTGAATTTTATCATAAACTATTAGTTGTCGAGTGATCTCCAACATGACCATTTTATCAGTGGGATATCTCGGGAGTTTATATGGCTGGGTAGAAAATCCTTCTACTCTGATGTAGGAAAAGGTAGGGAGCTGGCTGAACCAAGCTCCGTACTCCAATTTCATTGCCCCGATTGATAGTCTCATGTGCAATCTCTTCTGTAGAGTCCTGACAATGTACATTGCAAAGGCGTCGTTGACTCTTGCATAATCATCCTTGGCATACAAATGCAATTGAGGATAACATTCATGTACCTTTAAGCGCTGAGCACCACTTCCAATTGTTCCTTTGCACCTCAGTCCATCGTACTTTGTATTTCGAGCCAGCATGTAGATGACATAGGAGCTCATATAAAACTTTCTTGACTGCTCCAAATTTACTAGTTGCTCACTCTAAATTGATTTAGAGTGTTGCTTAAAGTTCACTCTAAATTGATCTACAGGTCCATGGTGAAGACACATGTTGTGACCAAACACCTCAATGGTTGTTGGAATCTGAACCTTAATCTTGGCCAATGGTCTAAAGTTCTTAATCCCTTGTGGTCTAGTGGTTTGGAACCAAAGAAATCATTCTTTAAATGGATTTCCTTTTTAAAATACTTCCCTTCTTTACTCCGAGTGATAACCTCTATCCACTCTCTAGGGTTCATGAAAACATTTAAGATGTATTTTTTGAATGTTTTTTCGCTAGAGAAGTTTGGTTTTTATTTTTGTCTTGATTGGAATCTTGGGGTACATATAGAAATCTGTGCAAGCTTGAGATCTTATTTTGTTGAATTAAGGGTCTTACAAAGTCTCTAGTCTTTTTTGGCTTGTTTTATTTGTTGAGATTCTTTGGGTTTTGTGAAAATATAGGAACACAAATTGGTTCCAAAGCAAGAAAAGACTACTTATTGAGTCTTCTAGAAGACTCATATTCCATGTTGTTGGAGTGCAAGTTACTATAACTTTGGAGATTTCTAGATATAGGTTCGAAGAGTTGATGGATGTAGGGCAAACCATTGTCAATAGGTCAAAGATCAATTATGGTAGACGCTAGCCATCCACAACGAAGGGAAATGAGGAATTTCTGAGGAACTAGCTTGGGTTTCAGAATGAATACAACAAGAAATACCAAGCCACACTCATGTTTAAATGTTTTATAAGGTTAATTTAAATATCTAACTTTATTGTTATTTAGTATATTTTAAAATAAAGACTATTTCGGTGCCAAGACCAAAGTGCAATACACATATTTAATAATGGGGGCATTTTGGAGACTTAAAGGCACTTTAAAAAGTCTTTGATTTAATTTTAATATATTAAAAAGGCTAATTGGGAAAGGCTGACCCCCTTATGGGAAAATATAAAAGAGAAAGTTGGAGCTCATTTTTGTTATGCCGAGTTTGATATTTTGATATTACTTCTTGCTTTTGGAGGACTTTTCTCTTTTCAATTTGTGAGGACAAAACCCCTTGCAAGTGACATTCTCCACGTTGTGGAGACACAATCTAGAGAATATCTTGGTGGTTTCACACAGAGATCACAGCTGGGCATTATTGGAGTTTCATATCTTCTTCTTTAGTTCTCTGAGCTTCCAAGTGTTGTATAATATTTGTTTTGGCCGATTAGGGAGATTTGCAAAGGTTATTGTGTGTTTGCTGGTCTCTTTTTGCTGGCCGTACTTTTTGGAGGGCTGTACACCTTGCTTGTTGAGTGGCTACGGTTTGGAATGTTCCAAGTTACTATTTTTGAGGCATTTGGACGTGAAATAACCTGCTTCATCATTTGCGTGGATTCTAGAGAAGTCTTTGAAGTGTGGTGTCTAGTTTGGGAGTGCCAAAGTGTAAATTCTTTGAATAGCTCAAGTTATTTCAATGCTGCATTTTTTGGGTATGTATGAAACAAGTACGTAAAGCTATTAGATGACCTGGGTCGCTCTTACATTTGAGGAAATTTGTATTTTCAGATTAAAAATGACATCTGGATGTATTTTTGAGTTGTTTATTTGTTGCAAGTTAATTTATTATTTGCACTTTATTTGTCATCCCAAAACCATTGCAAAACAAAAACAAAGGCATACAGGGCAGCATATTACATGAAACCTCCAAATGCCCAATTAGAAGGTTGCACCAAGACAAATGAGGAGTATCGTGTCTTCCTCTCCAAAAATCGGCAGTGCAAACTTCCACAACTAAAATAAAAAGTCCACAAGTCCACGCGCAAGAAATATTTTCCAAACTAATGAATTGATGCTAGAATAAAGTTTTTTGTTCCAATAAATTGGCCATTGATTTGTATAGACTTGGCATTCTACTAATTTCCATAAGTTGGCCAAATCAAATAATAGAAATATCATCTTTATTGAAAACTATTTCAGGCAATTCAAAAGGAATTGATACCAAGGAATATTTTCTAGCAAACCAATAAAATCAATTTGTTCGTCAAAATCAAAGTTCCAGCCTTCCAGGACTCTCCAAGACTCTTCGAGTCCTGGCGAGTCTCGAGCCGAGTGACCCTAGTTGAGACCCCAGGGCCCGAGGCTCTCTAGGAACTCTCTCTAGGCGTGACTCACTAGAAACTGGTATTTTGCTGAGTCCTGCCGATTTTTGCCGATTTTTTGATGAGTCTCGAGTCGGGTTAGCCTTGCGGAGTCTGTGTCGTGTCCAAGTCTCGTTTCTATGACCAAAATAAGCTAAACTCCCAAAAATAATTCTTTATTCTACAAACTAAATAAAATACCTCTACAATATTCTTCACCGATTTCCATAAAAATCATTTAACTCAGATTGAATAATTTCAATGATTCTTCATTAACCATGTAGATTAGACCGTTTCACTACTGAAAAAAGGATTCTCACACTCCCAACTCGAGACTTGCAAACTTTGAGAAAATTCCCCTATGTAATAATCATCAATCTCCCCGTTTCATTAATTCCAAAGTCATATTATTTTTTTAGTTCCTTCGGTTCCCGCACAATTATTAATTTGTGACTTTAATTAATTTTGTCTAAAGCCACTTTCATTAATTATTTAATAGTATCTCTTGAATAAACATTAGGCAACATTAATAAATACTTAATTTCAATTCCCTTTTTGATATATTGTTAGCCTTTGGGAGTTAACTAATATTTATTTTTCAAATCTGTCAAAAGATGGGACATTACACAAAAGTGTAGGTTCAGTCAAGGTATTAAAAAACATCTTGTCATTTGAAATCAAAAAACCAAGGCACAACGCCCATTACACCCGTTTCCCTACCAAATTTCGAGTCTTGGAAACAAGAACCATCATTGTCATTGCAGAGAGAACTAGGGGCAGTCCTCTGCCCACACACACCATTCAAGCAGGTCTTGAAGAAGACCAGGAAGGAAGCAATGCCTATCTCCACACCTTCAGAGGCAATGAATAAGCAATGATTAGGGCTGGATTGAATCGGAGGAGGGGCAAATGCAGCCTCTCTGGCTCTCATTTTGTCTCCCTAAACCCACGAATGCACTTCTTGAAGAAGATTTCGGAGTAGAACATCATCATCTCGATTGTTTTCATTGCCTTCAGGCTTTCTAGTGCCAAGGACCATGCCAAAGCTGTCGCTATTACCTGCCTTAGCTAGGGTTTTTGCTGTCGTTTTCACTTTCTACCTCACCATGGAAGTGCTATACATGATTTATTCACAATTCTTGTAGTTGCCTGCTAGTCCGTGTAGCAGTTTCATTTATAGTTCTTGTGGTAGTTCAAAGTAGAATTGTTTATAGTCTTTGTTGTACTTTTAAAAGGATTGTTCTGCTTTCATCATTATAGCTATGTTTCATCCCACCTATCTCACTACTTGTAGCTCTTGCGTATGTAGTGTTGATTTTATAACGTCGGGAGCTATCTTTTTTTCCTAAATTTGATATATATAAATATTCTATTTTTTATTAAAGGTAACGAAGGGTCCTCACCTTGAAGGGACAAGACATTGAAGAGTTAAGACATTGAAGGGTCAAGACAATGAAGGGTCAAAACAATGAAGGGTCTTCACTTTGTAATGACAAGACAATGAAAGGTCAAGGCAATTTTATATATTCTTCCAGGAGGAATTTTTATATACATACAAGATTGATATGTTGTGTTTCTGATCATCGATACAAATAGTATTATTTATTATTGTTTGCAGATCATAGGAGTGTTATTAATAGTCACTTCAGTTTGAACCTTGTCTTTGGGCAAATTTTATTTCAGACTTTTGCTTATTTATCAATAGAGTGATATTTTGTGACTGGGTTTTTCTCCCTTAAGTTGGAGGGTTTTCTCAGGGTAATTACTATGTTTTGTGCTCACTATTTTATTTTGTGCTGTTTATCTTTATTTCTGATATGAAAAATCAACATGGTATCAGAGCAGGGGTTTGAAACATATATCTATGAGGATATTATTAATGTGTCAAGACTTGTGTTGATTAATGTTATTATTGGTGGCACTTAAAAGTTTTGCAACTAATTCCTTTGTTGTGTTTACTTTAGTTGCTCCGCATGCCTATGTCCGATGGTGTGGGTCGTCAATTCTGAGCCTGAAAGGGGGGGCCACTTTCTCTACACCCGTCAATTCTTCTTTGCGCTTGAGAGACGGGGCTCTCTCCGTTTCATACGAGAATGGTGTAATTGTGTGGAGGGAGTTCACCACAACAGATGATTTGTTGTCGAGGTCTCCAATTGGTACTTATGGTAGAGACGACGACTACCATTCTCTTTCATTAGAGCAAGATTCCAACAAGCTTTCTTTGTCTCATTATCATTGACGAGAAGGAGGCTGGGCATGCAACAAGTACTAGCAATTTGATCGAATATTGGTTGTTGCTCTGGATGAGTCTGGGTTTCTAAATGCAAGCGACATTGATATATGCTTGTTGATCATGGCAACAGACAGGGGCGAGGAGGATCGGTTGAAAAGACTGACTTTAGAGGGAAGTGGAAATCTAGTTTATTGTTGAGGATCGAAAGGATACTGGTCTAGTCTTGTGGACGATGTGAAGAGGTACGATATTGTATTATTATTGTGTTCTTACAGACTCTACGACTTTTGAGATACGATGCAATGGGAAAAATGAAGGAAGAAGAAACGTTGAGTCACATGCAAGCCCTTAGACATGATATTGTTTCTAGACTGCTTCCACAGTACATCCAGTGGTCGATACTCTATGGAAAGCAGTTCTTCTTTTGGTGGGGAATAGAGCCTCATATGAGCGTAACAGAGCCCGATCTTATCATAGAAATTTCGTGTTCAGAATATAGTTTTTTCTATGGTTTGCTGCAGAGGCGGAAAGGTTATTATTTGAATAATAAAGTGAAACATTGCTAATGTCTTAAGTATGAGGATATGAAGCATTTATCGATGGCCTCTCATGTGATAATGATGGTGAAGCAAATACATTTGACTAGACTATGGTATGATTAAATATTTCATGAGCAATACTCGGCCGAATATTTGAAGAGCACTGGTACCTGCGCATTGTTTGTTATATGCTCCCAAATCATCGAGCTTGTTGCTGAGAGTGCATATGGTTTATTGGAATCTCTGTGAAAGCACTTGCTGAGTGCACGGACTTGCCGTGAAAAGTATTGTGTTGGTTCTGTCCTTTGAATTGTTGATGTTGGTGTAGTGTTCTTGTTTTGGGAGTCTCTTGAAAGGACACTACTGCTTATTTCGCTACCCATTTTGTCCAAGATTGTGGATTGAGGTGGGAAGAATGAGGAATTTGAGTCTGTCATGCAGGTGCTTGCACCCTGTTCTTCTGCACTTGTTAGTGTTGTAATGTCCCCAATTTTGCTCACTTGAGATTAAATAAGCTTTTGATGGAATTTACGATTATTAATTAAGTTTTACTTAATTAATAATAATGTTGAACTTATTTCATAATTGGCCAAAGGTTTAATTATTTATTTATTAATTAAGTGAATAATATTTAATCATTATGTTCACTTAATTAATAAAGAGGGGTGGCTTATGTCTTACTAAGCCTAAGTCATTGAATAAATATTTTTTTTAAAATATTGGCGACATGTTTTAATGGGAAAACTTTATCAAACATTATGTTTTAAACATTTAAATCTAATGTTTAATGCCGTGGATAATATGAGTTGGGACTTTCACGTGAAAGGGAAGAGTGTAATTTGAAGCTAAATGGTCGATTTTGGAAGGGAAGAATGGTTATACGTTGAGTCTGGGTTGCTCTAATCATCTTCATGCATGCGTTTTTTGTCTCTGGTTTGGCTGATCAAGGGTTCGAAGAATATCGTCTACAGGCTTTGAACAATTCTTGCAGGTTTTTGATACTTTGAATCAACGTTTCATAGCTGGTGAATTGTGTCAACTCAGCAGCTGAATATCATCAGTCGAGTGTGCTTCATCTGGTTGAGGGATCGACAATTTTTGTGTGGGGTTTCAGTGTATTAAATCACAGCCCCATTTGCATGTCAGAGTGGATTTGAAAGAAGGCTGCTGCCATCTAGTATGGGCACGATCAATGTTCTCAGGGCTGCATTAATCATTGGAGGATATAGATTAGCAATAAGAGGTCTGGTGTGAAGAGCAACATTATTTCTATAGACTGTCGTGACTTTTCAAGAGGGGCTCATATTAATAAATAATGGCTGCGATAGTATTCTCTGAGGTTGCGTATGAAGAAAAGGGGGGAGGGGCATTTTGTTCTCTTGGTGACAGCGTTCATCTCCATACAATTGCAACGTGTAAGAGCCTCATATTAGCATCTGCGTTTTATATTGGAAAATCAACGTGCCTGCAACTCCATTTCCAGGTTCATTGAAAACTCAATAATTGAATGCATTAATGGCATTGTAAATATTTCGAATATTAAGTTGATAGTCTTGTGTTGTATGGTAATAGTTGTTTTTTTAGCATTGTCTCTCATTCTTCAATATTTGTCAAAAAACCCAAAAGCATATATTTCATGAAAATACAAAAAAAAGCACAACATTTCAAATAAACCAGTCATATATATCATTTGCATAGCAAAACAGTGGTTTGGCTGAGTTAGAACCTGCAGGGGTTCTTACACGTGCTCATAGTTGAGATTGCGATCCCTGCTACGCTGTTGTAGCTCCCCAAGGAGGAGCTCGATGGTTCTTAGAAGCTGATGAAAAGCCGCTTGTGGTAGCAGCCACGTTGCAATTCGGAGAGATTGTGGCTTTACATGTAAATTGGAATTTTGTTATTCATTGTGAAATTTGCTCATTTACGAGACAAGCTTGGTGTTGTAGAAAATATTGCCCTTGCTAAGAGGGAGTCTCAACATGAATGATCCTTGCTATGTGCTAAAATGCATATTTCTCCGAGACGAAGAAATATGAGGTGAAAACCCTTGAGAGATGTTGCTCTTTAAATGCATATATCGCTGAGACGGAGAAATATGATTTGAAAGCTCTTGAGAGATGTTGCTCTTTAAAATGCGTATTTCTCTGAGATGGAGAAATATGAGGTGAAAGCCCTTGAGAGATGTTGCTCTTTAAAATGCATATTTCTCTGATACGGAGAAATATGAGGTGAAAGCCCTCGAGAGATATTGCTCTTTGTAAACATGGGAGTAGCCATGGTGGACGTCATGTTGAGATAATCTATGATGACATCACGTTGAGTGACTCCGTGACAAGAACTTGTGTACATGTTTCTTTCCACACATGGGAGTAGCCATGGTGGATGTCATGTTGAGTGATTCCATGATGTTATCAGGTTGAGAGATTCCGTGATAAAAATCTCTTCCACAAATGAGTGTAGCCATTGTATGTAAGAACCCTTGCTGGTTCTAACTCTGGAAACTCAATTTTGACACTTTGGCATTTTGTCAAACTGTTGATATGCAATGTTTTAATTCTGATTTTTCTTTAATGTGTATGTTGGTTTTGTTTATAATTGAATGGTTTTGCAATCACTTAACATATAACACTGCATGAAATGAACTAGTTTCTTTGTCATTAATCTTTAACACCTTCTTCATTAATCCACCATGAAACTATTCATTAATGCAATTACAAAGCATGGAATAACATTATTCAGAAATTCTGGAAATTAACTACAGCAAATAGGAACCTGGAATAAGCTTGAGGACTGGTATTC
>MU224527.1:2795711-2814355 GCA_018584345.1 Thuja plicata | reverse complement strand
AGAAATTCTGGAAATTAACTACAGCAAATAGGAACCTGGAATAAGCTTGAGGACTGGTATTCCCAGCAAAGTTCAACTTGTAGATTCCCTTGTAGTTGAGCAGATACAAACCCTTTGAGAATTCTGATTTTTCTCTCCACACATACCCTAGCAGCACTAACAAAACTCTCCCTGCTGTCACGTGGCTTGCCTGATGAAACAACAGCCCTTTGTGAGGGATTACGCAAGGTATGCTGGCTACTAAATCTGAAATATGGGCTGCACTCAACACCTGGAGCAATCTGCATATAATTTCGTACCCCAAATCACTATAAACTCCTTCCAATCTCAAAATTCTCTCCTTATAAATCTGCAATTGCAAGCCTTTGATTTCTCCACAAACTGATAGTAAATCCACTGTTTTAAGCACAATAAGAATCTCTGAATAAGACTCAGTAATCCAAATTTGCCAGGTTTCTCACTGGTTCAAATGGAAGCACAAAAGAAAACTACGTTCTCCAATGGCGGCTGCAAGTAGAAACCCTCGTTCTCCAAGCAAGAGCAAAAATCAACCAAAGTTCATTAATAATCATAAAACATAACCATAATGAGCTCTTAAGTCTCTTTTATTCTTTTCTTGTGGGAGCTCAAACACTTTCCTGGCCAATGTGGGATAAAAGATATATTCCCAGTTTTTAATTCTTTTCACGTAAAACTCTATAGTTGGTGCACAAATAATTCTTTTAAAATTAATTGTTCACTTGGCCCCATCTATGATAAATTGACCCTTCACTTAAGTGACTTAAGTTATAATATAAAATTATATTATAACTTTACAATATAAGCTCAAAACTATTAATATTTCTTTTAACCAAATAAATATTAATATCTACATTATTACTCACCATCTCTGCACGTCGTCTGGACTGGAAGCTGACATGATCAAGCCGCATACGACCATACCCCATTTCTAAAAATAGTAGGGGTCTCTCTCTATCCCCCTCAAAACTTACTATAAATAGCAATTTCTGCATATAGAGTCCTGGAGACCTCGAACGAAAGCTAAACCTGCAAAACCTTGATCACTGAAAAAGATGCATCCCTCAAAGGACCCTCTAACCAACCTCATTAGCCTACGAGGGAAAAAATAATAGGCTAATCCCTCAAACTCCGATGCTCATGAAAATGGGGACATTACAGTGTGTCATGTTGAGAGACTCCATGACAGGGATATCTGGAAAGATACCTCCCTAGCTAAGAGGGAGTGTTGATGTTATAGCGTCGGGAGCTATCTTTCTTTCCTAAATTTGATATATATAAATAATCTATTTTTTAATTCAGATAACGAAGAGTTTCTACTCAACTCTTCACATGTGAATTTACTCATGGCAATAATGAAGTTTTATAGAAATGCTTGAGCTTTATACACAATAAGATTGATGATATCGTTGCTACAAAATTATCCATGGAGATCACTGTCTCTGAGATTGCGGCTACTATCAAATCTTTGGCAAATGATAAATCTCCTGGACTGGATGGGCTCCTTGTTGAATTTTACAAAGCTAATGTTGAATGGGTAGCCCTGGAATTGCATGAGTTATACAAGGAGGCCTTCCTAAATGGTTCTGGTGAACATATTAATAAAGGTGTGATCAAACTACTACCTAAGGATGTGGATAAGAAGCAGGTTAAAAATTGGAGGCCCATAACACTGTTGAATTTGTCATATAAGATTATTGCCAAGTTATTGGCCAATAGGATCACGAGGCTCTTGAGTAAAATAATCTCCGTCACTCAGATTGGCTTCATTCAAGATAGATATATCCTAGAAAACCTAATTACTTGTCGGGAAGCTATGCATTGGGCCAGAGAGGATGGGAAACATAGTGCCATGATTCTTTTGGATTTTGAGAAGGCTTATGACAGGGTAGAATGGCCCTTTGTCATTGGGCTGTTGAAGGCCTTTGGTTTCCCTACCTTCTTCTGTTAATGGATTGAAATCTTGTTTAAAGATTCCTCGACGGTCATTGACATTAATGGTGAATTGTCAGAACCTATTGTTTTGCAGAGGTCAATAAGACAAGGGTGCCCAATTGCCCCTGCCCTTTTTGTTCTTGCAACATATGCTCTGTTCTACATACTAAGAGCCCATAGTCTTGGATCCCTAGTGAAGGGCATCAGGCTTCCCAATAATGAGGAACTTCTGAATGCACAGTTTGCGGATGATACTGCATTATTCATTGAACTTTGTGTTGTCCTCAATTTTGCATTCACAAAATTGAACAACCCTATGCAATTCCCAAATGATTGGTAGGGTTTCTCTCTAAGTTGGTCGGTGTTCTGGAAGACGTTTACTTAACAGAATCAATTATTCCTTGATTCTCGTTCGGTTTCATTTCTTACAAGCATCCAATTTTTAAGTCTTTCTTTGTTTTTCTCGCTTTTGCTTTCTTGTTTCTAGTTTTGCTTTTGGCTTAGGTTTGTAGTCTTCATTTTTTCCGGTCATTTTGAGTCCTCTTAAGCGTCATTTGGGTTAGTCAAATTCAATTTATAAGCATTTCAATATCTGGCCAGTGAAGTTTTTAGGACAGGTTGCATATTGATGAAAAATCGTTAAAAGGTGGGATTTTTCTTGTCAGTTGCATAAATTAGATGTTTATTTTATATGCAAAGTGGATTTTATCCTCCATTTCAAAATTTCACACCATTCCGTGAAGTTTTGCTTAAAATTTTAATGATTGTGGGTTTTTGAATCGTATCCGCATATCAAGTTATTAAAATTTCAAAGATGCATATAAAGATTATGATATTTCTTTCTTGAAAAGAAAATTTAAATAGTATTGACATATTTAGATTAAATATGTATATGTTATTTAAATTTTTAAAGTGGCACGATAAAAGATGGAGTTTTTAAATGAAATCATATTCATTTATAAGTTTTATGTTATGAAAAGGTGGGGATTTTATTTCAGATAACATATAAAACTTATTACAAAATCTCATTCTCAACTTTTCATCTTTTAAATGGTGACGATTTTTCTTAGCAAAGCATATGCTATTTATTTTAAAATGCATTTTACTCTATTTCCAAATAGAGGGCGTCGATTTTTCATAAGATTGTATATCGAATGTAATGGCATATATTATTGGTCTTCAAAAAAAAAACCGTGGCTTATTACTTTGCATAGAAGGCGTCGACTTTATTAGAAGAATGCAAATGTTTTTTGCATGTTAAAAAACATGCCATGCTCAGCTAAGCACATGGCCTCATAATTTAAATGAAGGCGTCGAATTTTCAGCACATTGCATATGTTAAAACCTACGCGATTAGTCTTCAAAACCCATGGCTTCATTCTTAAAGGAAGGCGTTGATTTTTAAGTCAATAACATATCCTTTTAAAGTTAAAATGATGTGCTATTAATTGATAAAGTCACGTTTTAGTGGGAGGCGTCAATTTTTAAGTCATATACATGTTTTGAAAGCCTCTAATAATATGCGATATGCTGTATAAGACTCCTCACTTTTCCTGAAAGCATATGACGTCGTTTTGAATGGAGAAAGCATGTCTAAATAGATGCTTATGAGCAAATGCATGGCGTCAATTTTCAACCCCATCACATATCTTTTCAAACTAAAAAAATATGTCTTCATCTTCCTAAAACGCATGAATGAAGTAGGGCGTCGTTTTTATCATAAACTGCATACAGTTTGGAAGAAAGCGTTGCATATGCTCACAAGAAGACGTTTTTCCTCCACCAAGTGCTGCATTTTCTTCTACAAGGAAGCATGACGGGGTTTTGAGAAGATTTCGCATATCCAAACCTCTGCGTTTTGGACTAAGAAGTGCGCTTAGGGCACAGGCAAAGAGAAGACGTTTTCTCTCCCAAGAATTCGCCTTAAACTTCTGCATTTTTTTCTCCTATTCATTTGGATTTTAGGTAAGTCTTTTCTTGTTTTAAAAATGTTTTTCTTTTCATACAGTTTCGAAATGTTTTCTCTTGTAATCTGCATTTAATAAGGAAGAAATGGCTATGATATAGGGCACATTTTTGAAGACTTTCTCTTCCCTTTTGCTGATTTTATGCAATCTCTTGTTGCATAATAGACATTTGGCGTTTCTTTTTGTGACTCTTGAAGTTGCATGAAGAATTTGTCAAATTTATTTGTCTATTTATCCCTTCTCTTCTCCTCTCAAGCTAAAATTCGAAATCATCATTTTCAGAATTTTATTTCTCTTGCTTGAGTAAAATTTTTGTAGTTCTTCCCCTTTGCATTTGAAGAGAAGGTATACTTTCTTTTTTCTCTTTTGCTTTTCGATTTTGTTTGTATATATGTTATCTCATTTCCTCTTCTTCTCTCATTTTCTCCAAGTTGCATATGAGAATGTCATTTATTCTCATATGCAGTCGGGATTAAAAACCCCGTTCTTGATGATGTTCTTCCCCAAATGCATCAAAAGATGCAAAGTACTGTCCCACATGCAATCACTCCATAAAAACCCACCTTTTTCATACTCTCATTTGTAAAAGGAAAATGTGAACTACCTCATATGCAATCGTGTTAAAAAATTTCACCTTTCCGTCTTATATGCATTCATGCTTAAAGGGCCCACCATGCTACAAAGTGAAGATATTTTCTTCATTCTTTTTGTCTCATAATCCAACTTATGCTTATGCATTTAAAAAGAAAAAAAACTCCATATATACCCTCTTTTTCATTTTCTTAAGAGGCTGCCTACTTTTCTTGATATACATCTAATAATGGATCTTTCTCTTCTTAATGACGAAATGCTTGTTTTCTGGAATTTTCATGTAACAGTTACTGCAGCTGCAAACCTTGTCATGTCGGAAGGAAGATCTGCATCTCCTAAAGACAAAGGAAAGAAAAAGATGAAATACCAGAACTCTATTATACCCTCTCATATCACGTCTTATGTGGAGGAGATCCGAGATACAGAGATCAGGCATCTGAACATAAAAGAGTTCCTGAAAAGAGTGGATACGTCCACAAAAGATGAAATGATCAGTATCCGGGAGCGCTATATACGCCAAGTCTCCACTTTTCCATTCGGTGCACTTGAACCAGAGTTCATAATAGCTTGTGCCAAACACTTTGATCCTACATCCAGAACAATAAAAGACCAAGATGGGAAAGTGGTCATTAGCTTGGATCTGGACACCATTGATGGGCTTTTTAAGGTTCCCCTAACTCTGGTCATATTGGACATGACAGTTGATAAAGCTCTCAAAAGTTGGGAGAATGGAAAGATAACTTGTATGAAGTATATCAACGAACATTGGTTGATTACCAAGAGGCCCAATTTGGTCCATGATCTCATAACTTTATTGAGCAGAGTGAGAGGACTCAAGGAGTCCAACCTTATTGAGCCACAAATGTATAAATATCTCTCTTTGATTCTGAAATCAAGACAGAGATTGTTCTGGGGTGAATTCATAAGTGATTCTATTTGTGAGCAATTGGTGCAAGTGCTCAATACAAGTGCTTTTTACATGAATTCATATCTCGTGTATATTGCTGCTACCTTGGGTTCTTTGTCGGGGCTGTCTACTAAAGGAGTCAGGATGCAAGTACCCGTATGGATCTATTATGAACAGTTGCCTCTGAGAGCCAGTCACATTCATTTCAGGAGGGTACAAGATGCATTTTTTGGCCACTACCGATGTTTGTTTGACAAGGAACTCCCAAACAGACGATTTTTTGACGAGGCATGGAGCAAGGTTAGCGAATATGGCTGCCTTTTTCTTCAGTTTCCAAATTTCACCTGCCTCAGGGTGGGGTATTTCAAGGATGAACCATATACTTTGCCGAGATATCTGACAGATAAAATCGTTCTCATGGAGTTGGCTAGGCAACTTATGGCTGTACAAGCATATCCAAATTCTTTGCACTGACCAGGAATCAGCATTTCTTCACGCAATCCTGTAAGGATTGGCGGGTATTCACTTGACACAGTTCCGAAGGCCAAAAATATGGAGTTCGAACTTCAAGGAATTAACTTGAAGAAGTTCATCGCCATAAGTTATTTTGATTGGAGAGGCATGAACGACAAAATTCGAAGGCAGTTCGGTCATGTACATTGCCTAGAGGATATTTTCATTGATCTTCGTACTGAGGCAGACATCACCAAGATGGATTATTGTCGTTTTACTGTCAAGCAAATGATAGATTTCCGTCTTGCTGAGATTCCAGAAGGAGTCATTGATGATGATGATAACTTGGATCCAGAGTATAAAAAGCATCGTGTCAAGAATCTGCCTGTCTTACCTCCATGCTGGTCAGTAAAAGAGAATGTATCCATATGGGATAGGTTCTAGAACATTCTGGCAAACACAAATATTTGGTTAAAGAAGAAGGGCATAAAGAGTATCAAGATCAAGCCCGGACGAGACTTCGATCCAGCTAGTCCTGTAGGCATGAAGTCAGAAATCAGAGGCAAAGGAAAAGGGAAGTCTTCTGCATCAGAGGACAAGGCTGTTCCAAAGCTCGCCATTTAAGGAGGAAAACTCATGGTTAAAGCTCCTACACCAGATGCATCATCTTGGGCAAAGGGTTCGGAGATGATTAGTCTCTTAGACAGTGAGGAAGAATTGCAAGCTTCTAGCACTCCTGAGGTACCACAAGTCCATGAAGCGGATTAGATACAGGGTATGCATGCATCAGCCCCAAAAATGGATGAACCTCCGATGTCCCCATTGGATACACATGTGGATTCATTCACGACACACTTGCCTCCACTTCACTCAACCGCTATTGTATCAGCTACACCTATATCCTCTGCTGCTCTAGAGCAGAAGGAAGACTTGTCACATGTTTTTGACGAGCTTCCTGAAGATTTGCCTCAACTAGATACACTTATGGAAAACAATGATCTGGCATTTCAGATAAAGAAAGAGGGTAAAGAGGACTCGAAAGCATCTGCCACAGATGTTTCTTCACAGGGGGAGCCGGTAACTACCATGGTTACAATCTATGGTGCAACATCATCCTTTGTCTTACCTCCTTGGTTAGGTACTGTTACAGAGAAAAGGAAGAAGTTCGAGGCACCTTTGGAGGAATTTGATATTGCCCCTAAGAGAAAAACCCGAGTCGTGAAAAGTAAGAAAGCTAAAGTACTCTCGAAAGTCATTATTGATGACCAGAAGGTTAAGTATGCTGAAGTAGCAGAGCCACTCTTAAACAAAATGGAAGATGAACTTGAGATCACGGATTATAAGATCACAAGGGTGGAGCTTGGTAAGCAATCGTTTGTGAGTTGTCAAATGGATGCTCATGATGCGCTGGATCAGTATACTAAGAGGACTGACAAGCTTTGACAGAAGAAACACTTGTTGAAGGAAGAAAACAATTGTCTTCGTGAGGCTCTCGAGAAGCTTTCTTCTTCTCAGCAAGCAAACTTGTGTTTAGAAGACACATGACAACTAGAGAAGATGGTCAAGGTGGTGAATGACTGGGGCAGCCAGTTGGAAAAGCAAGGAATGACAGTTATTAGAGATGTGTACCGCGTATTGAGGAACTACAAGAAGACTACAAATAAGCTACATGAGTTAGTTGAAATCTTTGATTAGCAACTGAAAACTCTAAGTGAAGACATAGATGTTTGGAAAAGAATGGCAGAGGCTGATCTGGATGTCTTATGTACTTATGAAATAGTCCCTTCGAAGGAATGTACTTCGAATTCCTAGATCAGATGATAAAAAAAGAACAAGTTCTGAATAATCTGATCACAAAAGTACATGAGGCTTTTTAGGAATGTGCCGAGCACAAGGAGGTTATTGTCAAAAACTTTGAAGAACTGGCATGTAAGTTGATTTCAGAAAATGGGGAGCTGATTTCAGAAGAGCAAGTCCTATCAGGACTTGTACAAATGGTTCATCAGGAACTAGATACCGATACCTTTAGTTGCAGCTCTATGGATAAATTGGCAAGCTTTAAGGTGGCTTTGAATCAACTTCAGAAAAATTTGGGTGGGTACAATGGTGAGATTTCAAAAGTAGCAAGTGTTGCCCGTAAGACTGTGAACATTGCTCGACACACAGGTGCACCAGACCCAACCATTGTGCACAAGTCTCTTTGCCAGTTTTGGATGTGCATCAAATTTTTTTAAAAGTGTTGTTAGGACACTTAGTTTTGTGTAAGTGTAGAATCTTTGACAGATTGCACGGAAACATGTAAAAGCATTTTCATGTAATTCATGTTGGAGATACATTAGGTCCTGCAGCATTGAATAAGTAAAAGTTAGTTTAGATAAGCATTGAATAAGTCAAAAGTGGTTTAGGTTTTCCCCTTTCTTCTCCTTTTTCCCCTCTTCTCTTTTCCTATATAAGGAGGGGGGGCTCATTGTAAATATTCATCTTTGTTGTGTGCAAGGAAACTATAGACAATTCTCTTGTATTCTGAAAATTTCGAGTTTCATTGTGCAAAGTTGAGCATTTGAATAAAGGAACAAAAATTGACAAACTTTGTGTTGTTGGTTTTGAAAATTAACGATTGTGTTCTTATGTCACATTGGTTAATCCTTTCTCAAATTAATAGTTTTCTTGCGTATATCATTTGAGCGTTTTAATTCGAATTGTCTGAAGACTTTGAGCTTCAGGGGATAAGGGTTACTATAGAAGGTAGTGGCTGCAATATTTGAAGGACTGAAGACTTTGGGTTTTAGTATTGGGAATTAGTAGATAGAGTACTTATTTCAAGTGAGTACGAGAGACTTTGAGCTCTTGTATCATTTCATCTTTAGCTAAATTCACTGTTGTCTCAGTTGATTGTTCTTAAGTCAATCTTTGAGCCATCGGTATTACTGTTGCAAGGGGAACTGTATGTGTTACAGTTCAGTTCTACTTGAAGCCACCTGCGGTAAGAAGGGAGCCTCCCCTATTGCTGAGAGGAGAGAGTAATCTCACACACAACTGCCTAAATGATACATTTTGCAAAGTTGTAGTCTTAGTGACTTTGCAAAATATTTAGCCAACAGTTTTTGGGCACTCCGCTGGGGATATCGAAACAAATATTATCACAAGGTTGATAAGAAGTTCGATTGAGAAGACTTTGAGCTTCTACTTGATCTTCTTGTCCCGGGGAAGCGACGGAGGACTTTGCACCTTCATGGACACTTTGCTTCTTTATTAGTTTATTGTTGTTTTATAAGTCTATTATCTGCTTTCACTTTGCAATCTTTTTCTGAAATAAGAGAAAAGGATTAATCGTTTATTCTACAGGAGAGAAATAAGCGAAGTTCCATCCAAAAATACTTTCAAGGTGATTACTTATGAGTTGGTCCAAGTGATTCAAACTGGAAGGAATCAAGCAGTACTATAAACGTAGGAAGGGTGAATCGTCAACATTTGCACTGACTTGGGCTCTACAGGCTAGGCTTGCTCTTCTAGCTCCTACATCACCACTCACCAGGACAACCAGTTACCCACCATCAAAGAAGAAGAGTTCCGTTCCTAGTGAAGAAGCTCCTTTCTTCTTCAAACCATTAGTTGCATCTATCCCACTTTTTCCTACAATTGTTGTTGGTCCATGGGGAGCAGCTTTCGGTCCTCTCGACCTTACACCACCATTACACACGCTTCCTCCAGGATCTCGTAAGAACTTTCCCAAGTTCTACGGAGATGGAAAGCAACACCCAGATGAGTATATTAAAGCTTTCTACATTGTGTCGGTAAGACTTTTTGTTGAGAGCTTGCAGGGCATTGCTTCTGATTGGTTCTTTAATCTTGCTACTGGTTCTATTACAAGTTGGGACTCATTTCAGACCAAGTTTGAAGAACGTTTCAAACCTGCAGAAGATGAGCATGCTTTGCTTGCTCAACTGACTCAAATGAAGGACACGTAGGAGGGAATGCGTGAATTCATTGCTAAGTAGAACAAATTGACTAATCGAATTCCTACTGCTTTACGGCCTACTCCTGAGAATTTAAAATGTTTCTTCATCAACACGCAGTTACCTGAGGTCAGTTTCCTATTGAGACAGGCGGTTCCCATAAGCCTGGCTAATGCTCAAACTCTTGCAGCAGAGATTGAAGATGATCTTATCATGGCTGGAAAGATTCAAAAAGACAAGTCAAGAGGGAATTTTTCCAATGGAAATTCCTACAACAATGCGTCTACTTCAGGTAGTACGGATCCAATGGTTCAGAAACTAGCAAATGAAGTGCTTGCACTTAAAAAGCAGATCTCGCAAGGTTCATTTGCTGCCCCATATAAGGACATTCCACGAAGAACATTTCCTAATGCTGCTCATAATTATGCAGCAAAGAATCAAGCAAAGCTTCCCCCTCCTCCGGAGAGGCTACTCTTGAAGCTCCGCCAAGCAGGTCAGCCACGGGGTATTATGAAAATGATCAGGCTGGTGTATCATCAGATGATTATCAAACGGAGGAGAATGGTGCTCCTTATGACAAAAATCAGGAAGCAGCTGACGACTCTAGTATTGGATATGTACACTATGACGACATTGATCCAGAGGAAGACTTCGCTCAAGCCTATGCGGTTATGACGCGGTCTCAAACAAAGATAGCACAACAAAAGGAAGAAGAAGACAAATCAAATCAAGGTACCCAGATGCCCGTTGTTATTGCCAAAAGAGGAAATCCTCTTCCTACTCTTCCTAAAAATAGTCAAGTATGTTTTGCTCCTCAGTCAATGTCTACTAATGTACCGAAACCTAGTATGTTTAATCTGAAAATTCAGACAGACATTTCTACTACGTCCTTGGCAAGTTCGTTCCAAGCTTTTGATATCATAGATCATGCTAAGAAGACTTAGTTCCAAATGTCTAAGGTAGAATGTCTACAAGCATATCCAGATCAGCTGGAGAGGCTTAATAACTTTGTCAAAGAATCTCAACCCGCGCAAACTTTTGTTGCTGTCCCAGAAGAATCTTCCAAATAACTTAGAAACAATTCCTTCATCCGTTCCAGGAAAGATAGAGCCTTTTTATATTTCCCTACTGATCAATGGTTTCAAATTAAGTAATTGTGTTATTGATTCTGGAGCATCGGATAATGTTATGCCTGCTAAGGTTGCTAATGCTCTAGGTCTGACTTTGACAAAGTCTTTTGGCAACTGTTATTTCATGGAGAATAAACAAGTACCACTTAAAGGCCAAATCAAGGATGCTCAGTTTGCATTCTCTTCTTTCCCTGAAAAGAAGATTAAAATGACTGTCCTTGTTGTTGATGTTCCCGCTTCCACGGTATGCTTCTTGGCTGAAATTTCTGTAAAGACGTAGGATGTGAGTTAAGCACGGACATGTCTCAAGCACGGATTCCTGTCAAAGGGAGTATGCAGAAATTACTTCCAGAACGTGAAACAAAGTATACTATGGTGAAATCAGATGATCCTCACTCTCAGATTCTTTTTGAATCGGCTGGTATGGGAAATTATTATCTCCACAGTGATGAGGTCTCTGAATTTGTTGAAGATTATCAATCTAAAGCATCGACATCCTTAATAGATGAAGATAAATTTGCAGATGCTGAGGAGGAACAAGGTTCGGATGAGGTGCCAACTTCACCGGAGGATTCTTTTTCAATGGTTGAAAAAGCTATGCCTTTTAGCTCAGCAAATTCTGATCCAGCTGCCTTTCTGTTTCTTGATGCAATTGATTCTAATGAGGTATGAGTACTTGAGTTTGATTGCAGTTGTGCAGCAATTGGTTCAGGTGCTGGGGTTGTTTTAATTTGTCCTCAAGGGGAGAAGTTTCCTTATTCTTACAAGCTGCAGTTTAACAACACCAACAATACTGCCGAATACGAAGCATTGCTTCTGGGTATTGATGCTGCACAGAATAGAGGGATCAAGAATTTACATGCCAAAGGTGATGCTGAGCTTGTGGTGTGTCAAGTGAGAATCAATATCAAACCAAAAATGAACGTCTCAAGCATTATAGAAACTTGGTATGGGACTATATAGAGTTGTTTGACGCTTTCAACATTTCTGCGATTCCCAGAGAGATCAATGATAAAGCTAGAGTTGTTTAGTACCTCTTGAGGAATTCAAGCAGGACAGATATACTATTCAGTTAGTCTATCGTCCCAGTGTTCTTGACAATTCAGATCATTGGCAAGTGTTCAATGATGATCAACAAATTATCAACTTTCTGGAAACAAAAGACAATTTTGATGAATTGTTCTTTGAAGGAAGTAGTTCTCCTCCCCAAGAAGATACATTCGGAAAGAATCCTGAAACAGGAGAAGAAGTCATTTAGCTGAAAGGGAATAAAATTCCTAAAGGGCTAGTTTCTCTAGAAAGGTTGTTTGATAAGCATGATCGATATGTGAAAAATCAGCAAGAAGCTAGATCAAGCTCCGTCATGGAATACGAAAGGTATAATTTAAATACGGAAGCTGATCCTAAGTTTGTCTATATTGGCAAATGTTGTACACCAGAGGAGAGACGTCAATTCATTCTTCTCTTGTCCGAATACATTGATGTATTGGCTTACTCATATGATGACTTGAAGTCCTTTCGACCGAAAGTAGTACAGTACGACATTCCTTTGAAGACTGGAGCTGCTCCTTTTAGGTAGAAGCAGCGACAATATAATCCCAAAATCTCGGGCACTATCTTGTCTGAAATCCAGAAGATGCTTGACGCAAGGATTATCTTCCCGATACAACACTCAACTTGGGTGGCCAACATTGTTCTAGTTGTAAGAAGAATGGTGAGATCCGCATTTGTGTGGATTTTCGCAATTTAAATCGAGCGTCCTTAAAAGACAATTATTCATTACCGATAATGGATCATGTGTTGCAAATGGTGACTGGATCCTAGATGCTGTCTATGCTTGATGGTTTTTCTGGCTACAACCAAATCGAGGTAAGAGAAGAGGATCAGTATAAAACAGCGTTTACGACACCCTGGGGTACTTTTGCTTACAACCGAATGCCTTTTGGGTTGATAAATGCTGGTGCAACTTTTTAGCGTGCCATGGATCCGGCGTTTCGCGACATCAAGGATAAGTTTATCGTAGTGTATCTTGATGACTTAACGATATTTTCCAAGCATCGTTCGGATCATTTGATTCATCTCTGGCAAGTGCTTGAAAGATGTCGATGGCACGAGATTTCTTTAAATCTAAAAAAGTCTATCTTTGGAGTTACGGAAGGTAAGCTCCTGGGACACATTGTGTCCAAAGAAGGTATTAAAATTGATCCAGAGCGGGTCAAGTCAATTCAAAGTCTTACCTTACCTACTAATAAGATTGCGGTTCATTCTTTCTTCGGGAAGGTGAATTTCTTGAGACGTTTTGTTCTTGACTTTTCTGAGAAGACTCGTCATATTTCTAATATGATGAAAGGGACGACAGTTTTCTGGTGGAGTCTAGAGGGAAAATCTTCTTTCAAGGAAATTAAAGAGGCAATCGCACATGCGCCAGTGATAGTTTGCCCAGACTACACTAAAGATTTCATTATGTATAGTTATGCTTCTGAGCATACTATGTCAGCTATTCTTGTGCAGAAAAATAAAGAGGATATTGAATCCCCTATTGCATTCATGAGCTATCCACTGAAGTCATACGAGTTGAAATACTCTTTGATGGAAAAGAATGCCTATGTGGTAGTGAAAGCCGTAAAATCTTTTAGATTTTACATCCTGAACTCTCATGTTGTGGTTCTCGTTCCAGATACCACAGTCAAGTCAATTCTAGCTTAGCAGGAATTTGGAACAAAAAGAGGAAATTGGATTGCCAAGATCCAGGAGTATGACATTGAAATTCAACCTACTAAGCTGGTTCGCGGTAAGGGTTTGTGTTAGCTGATGGCGGAGAATGAACTTGACAAGGAGGAACTTCCTGAGGCTTTGCCTAAAGCGTTGTTTGTCAGTACAATTGACGAATGGTATTCTGATATTGCATATTTTCTTACTTATGGTGAATGTCTTGCACATCTCACTTACAAGGAAAGAAGAAATTTGAAGCTTCAAGCAACACATTTTGTCTTATGGGATAGTGGTCTATACAAGCGATCGCTTGATGGTAATTTCTTGCAATGTGTTGATAAGGCACAACAAATTCGCTTGTTAGAGTCATTTCATGACATGGCATGTGGTGGGCATTTCTCTACGCTAGTGACTGCTCATAAAATTGTGCGAGCCAGGTATTACTGGCCGACTTTGTTTCAAGATGCATAGAGCTGGATACACAAGTGCGAGCATTGTCAGTAGTTTGTTGGTAAGCAGAAACTCTCGGCTTTACCTCTGAAGCCAGTTGTGATCGAAGAGCCTTTCTAGCAATGGGGTGTCTTTATTTCATCGGTACCATTAATCCAACATCCAGTGCTGGACATACTTATGTTCTCACAGCAACTGATTATTTCACCAAGTGGGTGGAAGCCATCCAAGCGAAGAATGCAACATCATCAGTGGTGTGCATTTTTGAAGGAGAATATAATTTCTCGCTTCGGTGTGCCAAACAAGATTGTAACAGACAATGTTGCAACTTTTTCATCTGCAGAACTTACGCAATTTTGTTTTGAGCATGGTATTACTCTTTCTCATTGGTCTGATTATTATCCTTAGGGAAATGGTCAGGCCGAATCGAGCAATAAGAACTTGGTTACTATTATTTGCAAATTGGTGGATGATAATCAACGTTCTTGGCACAAAGCTTTGTTCGACGCTTTGTGGGCAGATAGGATTACACCTAAAAGAGCAATTGGGATGTCACCGTTCCAGCTTCTTTATGGAGTAAATGCAGAAATTCCCATAACTATTGAGCTTCCTGCTCTTAAATTGGCTAAGGCCATTGAAGATAGTACCTTTGAAGATTCTCTAGACAAACGGATAATGTTCTTACATCATTTGGAAGAGCAGAGAACTTAGGTGGTGGATCGGCTTGCAGCACATTAGTAGCAGGCTAAGGTGCTTTTTGATAAGAAAGCCAAGCAACGGGAGTTTCAGGCTGGAGACCGTGTCCTACTCTGGGATAAAAGGCGGGAACCAAAAAGAATGCATGGGAAGTTCGATACTCTTTGGAGAGGACCGTTCACTGTTCATCAAGTTGCAGGAGAAAATACTTTTATCCTGGCATACCGTGATGGCACTCCATTTGCACTTCCTTATAGCGCCCAACATTTGAAGCATTACTTCGAGTAATGGCAAGATAAGTACCATTGTACATAATGTCCAAGTCTTTTGTTTTTAGTTTTTAGGTTTTTGAGTCTTTTTCTTTAGTCGCCTGACTCTATAGCCCAATGGAGTAGATAAAGGCACTTAGAGGTCTGGATTCTACACTCATTGTTTTTAAGAACAAACGAGGAATGTTCCCCAATCAGAGCTAGCTGTTGTCCTTAATTTTGCATTCACAAAATTGAACTACCCTACGCAATTCCCTAACGATTGGTAGGATTTCTCTCTAAGTTGGTCGGTGTTTTGGAAGAGGTTACATAACAGAATCAGTTATCCCTTGATTCTTGTTCGGTTTCATTTCTTACAAGCATCTAGTTTTTGAGTCTTTCTTTGTTTTTCTCGCTTTTGCTTTCTTGTTTCTGGTTTTGCTTTTGGCTTAGGTTTGTAGTCTTCGTTTTTCCTGCTCGTTTTGAGTCCTCTTAGGCGTCATTTCGGTTAGTCAAACTCAATTTATAAGCATTTCAATATCTAGCCAATGGAGTTTTTAGGACAAGCTGCATATTGATGAAAAATCGTTAAAAGATGGGCTTTTTCTTGTCAGTTGCATAAATTAGAAGTTTTTTTATATGCAAAGTGGATTTTATCCTCCATTTCAAAATTTCGCACCATTCTGTGAAGTTTTGCTTAAAATTTTAATGATTGTGGGTTTTTGAATTGTATCCACATATCAAGTTATTAAAATTTTTAAGATGCATATAAAGATTATGATATTTCTTTCTTGAAAAGAAAATTTAAATAGTATTGACATAGTTAGATTAAATATGTATATGTTATTTAAATTTTTAAAGTGGCACGATAAAAGATGGAGTTTTTAAATGAAATCATATCATTTATAAGTTTTATGTTATGAAAAGGTGGGGATTTTATTTTAGATAACATATAAAACTTATTACAAAATCTCATTCTCACCTTTTCATCTTTTAAATGGTGGCGATTTTTCTCAACAAAGCATATGCTATTTATTTTAAAATGCATTTTACTCTATTTCCAATTAGAGGGTGTCGATTTTTCATAAGATTGCATATCAAATGTAATGGCATATGTTATTGGTCTTCAAAAAAAAAACCGTGGCTTATTACTTTGCATAGAAGGCGTCGGCTTTATTGGAAAAATGCATATGTTTTTTGCATGTTAAAAAACATGCCATGCTCAGCTAAGCACGTGGCCTCATAAGTTAAATGAAGGCGTCGAATTTTCAACACATTGCATATGTTAAAACGTATGTGATCAGTCTTCAAAACCCATGGCTTCATTCTAAAAGGAAGGCGTTGATTTTTAAGTCAATAACATATCCTTTTAAAGTTAAAATGATGTGCTATTAATTGATAAAATCACGTTTTAGTGGGAGGCATCAATTTTTAAGTCATATACATGTTTCGAAAGCCTTTAATAATATGCGATATGCTCTATAAAACTCCTCGCTTTTCCTGAAAGCATATGGCGTTGTTTTGAATAAAGAAAGCATGTCAAAATAGATGCTTTTAATCTCCTAAAAAGCCGCAGTTTATGAGCAAATGCATGGCGTCGATTTTCAACCTCATTACATATCTTTTCAAACTAAAAAAATGTCTTCATCTTCCTAAAATGCGTGAATGAAGTAGGGCGTCATTTTTATTATTGGGAAGAAAGCATTGTATATGCTCACAAGAAGACATTTTCCCTCCACCAAGTGCTGCGTTTTCTTCTACAAGGAAGCTGTTATCCAAATTTCCCTATTCTGTGAATTTTGGCTATAGGTGGAGTGAAATGTGGCTCCCACAAGGGTTGATCCCAGCCTGTGAGAAAGACCTTAAATTTTCTGGTCTTGGTTGTGTCCTCTGCTATGTTTTCAGCTCTTTGGTCTGCCTTGTTCCTGCAAAATATTCTAAGTATGAAAACCCTATGTATTGCATGGAAACCCTAGTTGTCCGTGACCTTTTCTAATTTGTCATTACCTTTTGGAGTCACTTAAGTTTTCCTTTTTCCATATGCATATTCGTATCCCTTTAAGTCTCCGAGTCGCAGAAGGGAAACAACATATTCCGTTTTATCTGGCGACCCCGAGACTTCCTTTAGTCTCATAGTCTCCTAATGAGAAAGCATATTCCATTTTGATCATGAGATTACGTGACCGTCGTTGGATCAAATGTTGATCGGAGGGCAGTCGGGTAATCTCTTGATATAACCCAGAGTTAGCAGATGGTATGGAGACCTCGTGACTTAAGTGCTTTCTAACCCGCGGATATAACCTGAGTTTGAGCTGGGTAAGGTTAAGTTCTTTCAGTCGGGAAGTCTCGTGATAAAATCCAAGGTTAACAAATCTTCATGAGACTTTGCATTTTCTCAGTCGGGTTATCACCATATATGAACCATGGTCAGTGGAGGGTCATCTCAGAGTTAAAATTATGCAATGACAGTGTGCCACGTGTACTTGACGGGCCCGGATGTAGTTGAGTTGATCTCTTCGGTCGCCAAGCCTCCAGTTTTAACTAAGGTTAATGTCAGGTTTTCAAATTTGCGTTGTCGCATAGTCTTGTGAAGTATGGTGAGTTAGGTTAAAGATCTAGCGATCACGAGACATAAGGAAGGATATGACACGTGTCCAGTTTGAAACAAAGATGAGTCTATAGTCGCGAAGTCTCCGAATAGCATCTCGCGACTTAGAGACTTCAGTCGGGTGATCTCATGATAACGAGGATTTATCTCATAAGGTTACAAGACTTGGCGATGGCCGTTAGATGCAAGCTAGTGAGGATCAACGGTGGTCGGATAATCTCCTGATGATAGTTGAAAAGTCAAAATCATCTAGCGACTTAGAGATTAGGGATTAGTCACCCAATCTCGTGATGTACTCAGAGTTAAGAAATTAATCTCGCGACTTGGAAACTTAAAGGATTTCAGTAACCCAAGGTAAATACAGAGTTAAGGGAATGAGTCAAGGACGGATCAGATTAATAAGATCTATGGTCACGTTTTAAACTGAGATAAAGGCTTTTTTAGAGCCGTTGATGTAGATGTACGCGCCTTCTTTGACCGTTATCATTCAAATATTTAAAAATTCAAATATCTGATCTCTATAGTTATGGCAAGACCGACTTGCAGAGGAGTAGATGAATCAACCGACTTCTCAGAGGCATAGTTATGGCAATGGGAAAGGTGTTCATGCCTAAATCTGATATTCTGAGATATTTTTGTGGCATTGATGAGCAGAATTGACAGTATTAGGGTTTCTGATTATTCTATTGCAAATGTATTAAAACCCTAGTTCTAGAATCAGATTGTCTCCTGAGCCTGCATGCTAGAGGAGTAGTGTATATAAGTTAGTTTCAGAGCTTTTTATCTTAGAGATTTCCAGTTGATGAAAATTATATGTGGCGTTTCTCTGCCCTCTGGTTTTCAGCTGTTGTAACTTTTTCATTGATATTCAGATATTGCAAGGTATTCTGTGACATCCTTTCTGCCCTCATGTCTTCCTTGTCTGAATTTCTCTTATTGAATTAAGTATATTGAATGTTTTCAGAGATATCTT
>MU224527.1:2755035-2767617 GCA_018584345.1 Thuja plicata | reverse complement strand
TGTCCCATGAAGGGACATGTCTCTCCTATCCTCATTCCCAATATAAATGAAAGAGAGATTGTTGCATTTGGAAAACACATACAACATAGAGTGTTATTACATTTGCATCTATCCTAAAAACTTAACAAAGCCGTCTGAACTGGGAGCTAGTAAAATTATTCTCCATGTGACCATGAGGTATTTCTAAAAATAGCAGGGGTCCATCTCTATAGCTCCAGAATAAGCCTAAAAATAGCCATTTCTTCCCTGTGCCGTAACTGACCCTCTATCCATGTCTACTAGCCTACGAGGGTCCACTGATAGGCTAACCACTAACTAGCATGATGTCACTAGCTTGAAGGGGACATCACATAAACAATTGCAAGATCTCTCTACTGTATTTCGGTAGCTAAGGAGAGAATTGGATTTATTGTTATCTGAGGAGTTTGTTGATAATTAATTGGCACACTGAGAAGTGCAATTAATTCTGGAATAGATGTTATTATCTTATGCTTTGTTATTAAAACTTGTGCTCTGGAGAAGTTGTGAGGTTTTGGAAATCTGAAACTAATTGAATTGTAAATTCGATTAAGTACTTTGGCACTTTGAATCAGATATTAATCTGGTGAATTGTGTATGTGTTCTTGGAGATCAGCGTGGGTATTGAAGGCAGAATTTTTGAGTTTGCGTAAGGAATTGTAGTTGTAACCTACCATCATTGCACGCGAGTTTCAACAAAACTCCAAGTTTGGTCTTTCGCCATAGAAGGATTTTACCACAAAGAAGTTGCATGCCGCGTTAGATGTATGGGAAGCCGCGCATGATGAGACTGGACACCACATGGAGGATATAGTGGATGCGGGTGGAGTTAAACAGGATGCGGCTTGTTTGAAAGGTGTCCGTAGTATCTTAGCATCTGCGGCCACCCAACAGTACAGATTCAGGGAGGTTGAGTGACATAGCCAGCACTATATCATTGGCATTTGTATATGCAAGGTGGAAAACGGTATTTAAAGCCACACTTAATTAGCAATTGGTTTCCAGTTTTACACAGAGTATTTATTAATTAATGTTATTTAGTTTATTAATTTTATATTGGAAAAATACAAAAAGAGTATATTTTGTTTTAACAAAGTGAAGATAGATTGGTTATTGGTGAGAAGTGCACGTGAATCTGGAATTTAGCAAAAGAGCCTGGCAAGCTCATTACAGTGGTATCAGAGCGGTTTCCTGGCAGCCTGTAGGGAAATCGGGTTCATTATTTTATTATCATTATTTGGGAATTCAATTATGGCAGATGACAAGAGATTTATTCCCAGTAGGCATTACCATGGGAGAGGTCCTTCACCCCCACTAAATGAAGGGGATGCCGATATTCAGTTTGGCACAGTGCTTGGTGGTGATGCTAATAATCCAGGTGGTTCAACAGGTACCGCACGACCCATAGCTGCTACTGAAGCAGATATAGACAGAGAGGCTAGGGAGACCTTCAGGAACCTAGCAACTGGCTAGCATCATGTAGTTGATATATTACACGAGATTTCTGACACCTTGAGACAGATGGTATTATCGAGGGACCAGAGTAGGGAGAGATCACGTGATGCTTCTGTCACATCACATAGATCACGGATTGATGACAGGCATAGGGATTATGAGCATAGAGCCTGGAGAGATGACAGAGCAGATAGGACAGGTGACAGGGGAGATCAGTTCAGACCCCAGGGGCCCAGATTTGTGAGACTGGAGGCCGATGCAGTCAGCACTGATGTTGAGGATGTCCCCTTTGCCGATGATATAGTCACTCACTATGTTGAGTGGGTTGCCCTTCCTCAGGCCTTGAAGCAAAATTTGAACTTTGACAGATATTTGACACAGACACGAGAGCACTCGAGGGGAAGATTGGCGTAGGATAGGCAGAGGAATGGGCAGAATGATTTGAGACAGGTGGCTAACAAGATGATGCTTTCGCATTTTGATTACAGCGGTAGGGTCACTGCTAGAGCTTGGATCCACAAGCTCGAAACCTACCTCGCATTGCGCCTTATGACTGAGGAGGACGCCATTAGATTTGCAGTTTTGCATTTAGATGGGACTGCACATGACTGGTGGTACCATGGGTTGAGATCACTACATCATGACCAGATTATTGTCTATCAGGAGTTTGTGGATAGGCTGATTGAGCGCTTTGACAGAAAAGATACAGAGGTTTATTTTAGAGAGTTGGCTCAGTTGCGGCAGACAACTAGTTTAGAGGGCTTCATCAGCGAGTTTCAACGCATATTAGTCATGGTGTATGATATCTCAGAGCGGAGGAGAGTGATGCTATTTTTGGAGGGGTTAGCAGAGCCACTCCGTGGATGGGTTAAGTCTTTGGACTCACCCACTTTATAGGAGGCGATGAAGAAGGCCCGAGATCTTGAGTCATCATCTCAGAGCAAGGGTGCCCCGAAGTCATTTGGTCCCCCACCTGTTGATGAAGAGTCTCCACCAATTGTTGAGGACAAGGGCAAGACAACGGGGAGATTTGATGATACTTCCAGAGAGGACCTGAGGAGGAGACAACTTTTCTTTTGGTGCAAGGGGCCTTTCTCTAAATGTCATACTTGTGCTTTGAGGCCGAAAGGGGTAGTAAACCATGACATGTGGGTTTACACGGATAAGATGGAGGAGTCATCGCAGCAGCATGAGGATGAGGACAAAGATGATCCTACTGGGGATCGAGTCTATATTATGATGAGTGTTTATAACCTCATATTTGACTCACATGTTCAGGATTTACATCAAGTGCAGAGCTGGTCTGTACCTAAGATGGATTGGTTGCAGGATGACTGTGGAGAGTCAGTGAAGTTTAGTATGATGAGTTCTCCTGTTGAGTCATCTTCTGGTGATGTCCAGATCTCCACTTCATCAGTGTAGGCACTTGGGGTTATGATACAGGTTATGTTACTGGTGTTGCTGATGTCATGGGTTTACAATTCATTCCGGTATGGCAGGGATGTCACGTGCTTCTTATGGGATCCGGGTGGAGGTTCCAGTGACATACTCATTGCTTGAGGACAAGCAATTTTGGGGAGGGAGGACTATGATGTCCCCAATTTTAGCAGGTATTGGCAGTGGCTTTGTCAGCTCATTATCGCGACCCTCGTGAGTTGACGCCTGGTTTTGAGGGTCCCAGTTGGCAAACTTGCTATTTTTAGTAAGTCTGGACTTACTATTTTTAGTAAGTCAGTTTGGTCAGTTTCTATTTCTGGCAGGGCAGTATCGGCAGTGGTCAGTGCTCGAGTCTATATTCAGTTTGTGCAATTCTTTGGCTGGGGACTTACTATTTTTAGTAAGTCTTTTTGGCAGTTGCCATTTTTGGTAGTACAATGGGTGGCTCTGGCAATTAGTCGTCACCTGCAGCGAATGTTGGATTTATTGCATGAGCTCATATTTATTAATTAATAATTAAAGTCATATTGTTATAATACTTTATTATAATAATGTTTTAGAAGTTGATAATTAAAAGAGCTGTGAACTGAAGCTCTTTTTGGGAAACTGTGGCAGAGGATGGGTTATAAATATGAGCTCATTTCATTAGGATTGGCATTCGATTATTGATTAAACTTTTGACTTTGTGGCTCTATGCTGGAAATTTTTGAATTGTGCCCTTGCTGAAGTATAAGGGTTTCAGAGTTCTTCTCTACTGCAATTGTGCTGAGGTAAACAATTGTAAGATCTCTCTATTGTATTTCTGTAGCTAAGGAGAGATTTGGATTTATACTGGAGATTGTTATCTGAGGAGTTTGTTGATAATTAATTGGTACACTGAGAAGTGCAATTAATTCTGGAATAGATGTTATTATCTTATGCTTTGTTATTAAAACTTGTGCTCTGGAGAAGTTGTGAGGTTTTGGAAATCTGAAACTAATCGAATTGTAAATTCGATTTAGTACTTTGGCACTTTGAATCAGATATTATTCTGGTGAATTGTGTATGTGTTCTTGGAGATCAACGTGGGTATTGAAGGTAGAATTTTTGAGTCTGCGTAAGGAACTGCAGTTGTAACCTACCTTGATTGCATGCGAGTTTCAGCAAAACTCCAAGTTTCGTCTTTCGCCATAAAAGGATTTCACGACAAAGAAGTTGCATGCCGCGTTAGATGTATGGGAAGCCATGCATGGTGAGACTGGACACCGCGTGGAGGATATAGTGGATGCGGGTGGAGTTAAACAGGATGCGGCTTGTTTGAAAGCTGTCCGTAGTATCTTAGCATCTGCGGCTAGCCAACAGTACAGATTCAGGGAGGTGGAGTGACATAGCCAACACAATATCATTGGCATTTGTATATGAGTGGTGGAAAACGATATTTAAAGCCACACTTAATTAGCAATTGGTTTCCAGTTTTACATAGAGTATTTATTAATTAATGTTATTTAGTTTATTAATTTTATATTGGAAAAATACAAAAAGAGTATATTTTGTTTTATCAAAGTGAAGATAGATTGGTTATTGGTGAGAAGTGCATGTGAATCTGGAATTTAGCAAAAGAGCCTGGCAGGCTCATTACGAAATCTATCAATTCTCAGCAGAGCGATTTAGGCTCATTACAAAATATGTGTCCACTCATGAAATTATATTTATCTTTAGACATAGGATATAAATACTAAATTGTTTCTATGCGTTGAGACCAATAGTAGTTTGCATTTGATTTTATTCACCTAACCTTAATTGAATTAAAACAAACAATATTGTTGGTTGATGCAAGATTGCTCAATGCCCGTCGATCCTCTTGCATCACAATTTTTCTTGGCTTTCAATAGTACTGTGGTAGTCAATTGACGTTCTAGCTTATTGCAACACTCTTTGTAGTGTTTTTGGCCTTTTGGTTTGTTCTCTATAGTTTTTGGAGGATATTGCTATTTTTAGTAAATGCCCATTTGGCACTTGACATTAGGCTTTAACATCAGTTGCTTCTTGGCATGATTAGTTTCAATATTTGGTGCCTTGGTGGTGCTTTCCTCAATGTCGTTGACATTATTTAAATATTTCCACTAAAGTTATAAAGTTAATGTTTTATTATTTACTTTGGTGTTTTAACTTTAATAAAGTGACACCATGTCCCCTCAAGTGGATGTTTGGGGGAAAAGGGGACTTGGACATAAGTTAAATTTATATTGTAAAAAGACTTTACAGGGAAAATGATTTATTTTGAATATAAAATTGTTGCTTTTTGCCTCCAGAACTAAGGGGATTTTGGCTCTCATTTTGATCATTCAAAAGCTCACATATAACAAAACGTTGTTGGAATGAATAGAGTGTTCTTCCAAGGAATTGATTAAGGACAAAATCTCTTGTGAAATCACTGGTTTCAGTGGTGAAAGATCATCAGTCTCTAGTATAGCGATTTCACATGGGAATCATATTGCTTTCACTGAGCTTTTGGAGTTTGAGGTTACAAGGAGAGATGAAGATATACAAGTGTTTGATTGCAAACATTTTGGGTATGTTTGATTGCTATTTTCAATTTTGCATTGGTTTTGAAATGTTTTCATCATGCCTTTGGATGGTGTTGCTGGCTGTACAAGTTGGATGGATACCCACATGCCCTAGCTGGTCAAACTATTCAATTAAGTTAGAGGGATTGTTGAAGGGAACTAAAGTTCATGGTGTAGGCAAATTTTTTAAGTCCTCAGACCTGGTTGAAATTATTTCAAAGCAATTTGTGACTATTTGCTGGATAAACTACTTAATAACACTGGTTGTAGCTTGTACTATTCTGGTAGGCTCCTAAAGGGTGGTGTAGAAACGTTATTAGCACATAAAATACAGAGCAATATAACATCAATCTAACTGTACCAACCTAACCATTCATTACTAATAGCAGAATACCAGAATACCAAAAAGGCGAGGAAATGTTCTTACTTTATTGATTACCAAAAACATAAGACTAACAACCATATTCCAAAGTTCTTATATAATGGTCGGTTGGTTGGGAAAACCAACAGACCCATCCCCTTGCTTCCTAACTACCCTCTCCCGACAAAGCATAACTAGTTCTAATTACAATATTACTTCATTACGTACTACATTTATTCCCCCCAAAAAAGAAGTCTTCCAGACGACTGCCCAACAGAACTAAAAGGAAAATCAAACTTCAAGAAGTGGGGTGTGAAGACATCCCTAGGCTCGGGGCTCGTTCGCGGAGGCGTAAGAGATCTCGTTCAACAACCTTCTGTTTGGCCGAACTCCTTGGAGTACACGCAACGCATCCATCTTCTTTTCTTCTGCTGTTGCTAATTTTTCTTCTAGGCCAGCTTTTTCCATCTTCCATTTTTATTCCCAACCAGCGCTTTCTTCTTTCCATTCCCTTTTCATTCGGTATGTCAGTTCCTTTTCCTGCTGAAGTTCCAAGTATGTCCTTCTGAATGTTGCCTCCATTTCTGCAAGTGTGTGCATGAGGGGTGGATGTTCCTGTGCTAGAGGTGTGGTGCATGGGGCTGTCCAGCTTTCAGCTACTTCTTCCTGCCTGTACCCACTCTGCTGAACAAGACTCCAGTTTGTATGGCATTTTTCCTTCGAGAATGTTGCCAAGGATTCCGCTGCTCTAACTATGGCCTCGACGTTCTGACTCTTAGCTTGCTTTATAATTTTTGTAGTGGTGTTCTCCATAGCTTGTAACTCCTTGAGAAATCTATCTGCTTTGTCTTCTAATGAGGTTGTCTCAGAAGGTCCCACTGTCTCATTTTGTATTGCTGTTATGTTTTCCCCTTCTACCTCCAGGGGGGGCGGCGAGGGTGGTGGTACCATCCCAACTTCCTCAAGCAGCCTATCTGCTTCTTCGAGTACAGTATCCTCCACCTGTGTATCCTTAACTGTTGTGTCTTCCTCTTCAATTCTGAATTCGTTCCCGGTCTCCACCTTCTATGCATCCCTTTTTTCTGCAGCCTGTACCACCAAGGCAACAAGGTGGGCCACTTCTATACCTTGTGGTGTGTAGTCTTATCTTGTGTCCACATGTTTGCTTACCCCTGAGATCTATCACCTTGGTACGAGTCTGCCGATCTGCAGGAACCAAGTTTGCTACGCCTAGCAAGGAAAGTCTTGTTTGCCCCCATTGAGTAACCTTCTGCTGTTTACTACCTTCTCCCTCTGTGCTGCGGTTTGCTTCTTCCGTATGACTACCCTCCATGGTACAAACTTCTGCACTTCCTAGCATACAAGGAGTGGTACAAACGCCTTCCTCCGTACTACCCTCTTCCTGTTGCATACCTGTTTGGTAGATCTGGGCGTAGACAGGTACCCCACTTGGCAATGGGTCTTCCGCTTTTGGTAGAAAAGTAATATCTCCAGGTGTGCCCTTCAAGTGGCTCAGATGAATTTCTTCCTCTTGGGAATTTGAAGATGTGTCTGTACTAGTCTCATCTTCTTCTGAACTGTCCTCTCCAATCTCCTGCCTTTCTGCGATTGTCTGTCTTGGTTTCTTTTTCCGTGGTTCTCCCCCACCTGATCCCGCTCTGAAGGTGTCCAGGTGAACCCAATATGTCATCGTTGGTTTGTAGGGTTCCACTCTGTTAGCTAGAACCAATGCTCCTCTATGTTCAACGACCACCTGAGTACGAATTGCTTCCAGAAATAAGGCTATGGTGTGATGTGGCATGTAAAATGCCTTATGCTTCAACTCCATGAATTCGTGTAACCTCTCTGAGAGAAACTGCGCCCAATTGTACACTTGTCCCTTGTTTAACCCATCAACCACTGGTAACATCCAGAGAGCAATATCTGATGTGTGGCTTCTAGCTGTAAGTTTTCTTTTTACCAAGTCTACAATGCACCGCCATTCTTCATTAGCTATGAAATTTTTCTATAAACCCCTACTATTCTTTTTGCTGAGAATGCTTCCCCACTCTTGTTTTGTGAGACGATTTCTGCACATTAACTCCAACCATTTCTTTTTTTCCTCCATTGTCATTGGGGTTTTTGTCAGTTCCTGTCCTCGGTTGGGAATTCCAAAAACCTTATTTATTTCTTTGACCGAGTAGGAGATTGTCAAAGTTTGATGGGAATACCCAATTACGGATTTGTGAGCTTTCTTATCATAACCAACCACCATAGTTCGTAATATAGATTCATACTCCTTTAAATAAAAAATGTGCATAAAAATTATTTTGTCTACCTCTGCTCTACGTAACGCCTCTTTCAGAGTGTGCTTATCTTCTACATTTTCCCACCAGATGCGACATCCAATTCCTACTATACTTTCAAAACTGACATTGGCAGTAGTAGTCTTTTCCACGATATTCCCTTTGTCCTTCTTGCTTGTCATCTTCTTCGCCTTCCTCACCTGCAAGATTGGATTTTTCTTCTTGGAATTGATGATTTTCCCTTTGCTTGGGTTCCCAATGCTTATCTTTACCATTTTATGGTACTTGGCCAGTCGCCCGATGGCCGTATTTCTCTTTGTGCTCCAACCGTTTTGTGCCTCCTTGTAGCTGGAGTTGATTCCTTCTTCCTCTCCTTGCAACGATGTGGACCACCTCCTTCCTACGGTGGCTTTACCTGTTCGGCCACACTCCCTCGTTCAGACGGTACGAAGATCTCCCCGTTCACCGACTTGTCAGACGTGTACGGAGGGTGTAGAGAAGGCTAGCTTGTGAGAGCCTCTACTCGTACGCTTTCTCCAATTCGTACGCCTTCTCCAATTCGCTGTACGCCACAAATTCCACGTACGCTGGGCCTCCAACTCATATGCGAGTGTGCCCCCTCTAATTGCATACGTAGTATGACTTCCTGCACGCCCAACCTCCAGTTCGTACGCCGGTCCACTTTCTCCAATTGCGTACGCTGTATGCTGAAGGTTCTCTGGATGCCTAACCTCCAACACGTACGCAGGCTTGCCTCCTTGTCCTGTACTCGTACAACACCTAAGCAAAGTGCTCTCCCAATTTCCCCTTCTCGTACTCACACGCTCAACCGAGATGTTCTTCGAGCTAGTATGCCGTGCACAAGTCCTTTATTAGGCTGTTGGATATTAGGGTTTGGTTTTATTGGTTCCCCCATAGCGTTGCTTTTTATTTCTTCTTTTATTTCCTTGTTATAGATTTCTCCCATTATGTCCAAGTGGCATATAGAATGAGCTCCTTTCTTTGATTATACCGTCTTAATTTTGATCCATTGACTGGGTCTTTTAAAGGATTATTATCCAATGCTGATAATTTTATTGCTCCATTGTCCCTTACCTCCATTACTCTGTATGGTCCCAACCACCGTATTTTGAACTTGCCTGGTTTGATTTCATTTTTGCCGTTATACTTGAGTACCAATTGGCCCGGACTAAAATTCATCCTCTTCAAGTGCTTTTCATGCCAGAATTTCTGTCTCCCTTATGGCACCTCAGTTGCCCATTGGGCTAGTGTCCTCCTTTCATCTAGCTTTATTAAAGCATTGAGTCTTTCACTTAAACTTTCCGCATCTCCTAGTCTGTGTTCAATTGCTATTCTTAGGCTTGGTACTACATATTCCATTGGCATCACAGCCTCTTGCCCGTACATTAAGTGAAAGTGGGTTTTCCCAGTGGTGGCCTTGTAGGCCGTCCTGTAAGCCCACATAATTGCTGGAAGTCTTTCTTCCCAATCTCCCTTTTCAACTCCACAAGTCTTGTATAAAATTGTTACCAGTATTTTGTTTGTGTCCTCTGCTTGACCATTTGCCCTTGGATAGTGCCGCAAGAGCTTTTTTACTTCATCTGTGTCTAGTGTTTCGTGCCACCATTTCCGACACTCTAACCCATTAAGGCCCTCGAATGCCACCGACTCATGAGTGACTTGTTCCTTCTGCGCAGCTTTGCCTTTTCCCATTGTTCCAGCTACCTGTATTCCTGAGGGTAAAACCCTCACCTCTTTGTTCAAATTTTCAGCCAACTGGTTCTTCCACCTCCTTTTCCTTGCGGATTCCATAATTACTTGGCCAAAAACGGTTAGGGTTTGCTTTGTAACTGAAAAATCTAACTACCGCGAAAAATACTGAGAAAATTACCGTGGTCTCCTCTTCTTTGTTGTTTTATGTAACGACACACTTGCAATTTTTTTGGCAATATTTGCTGAACCCTCAATGTTTCCCTTTGCCTGTAGATGCTCCCCAAATCTGCGTTTTTTCTTCCTTCCTTCTACCTCCTTCCCTCTACGACTGAGTTCATGCGCTCATCCTGGTAAAGCATTACGCCACAAGGGACCGGCCACAGATGGAGGCGTCGATCATGCTGCAGTGCATGTGTGAATTAGGACTCGAAGGTATTCTTGATTACAGCCGGCTCATTTTGTTTTTCCTTACCCTTTGCGTTTTGTTTCGTCTTCCCTTCCTTTCGCCGACGGGGCCTTTTTATCTTCTACTAGCCGCCCGCAGCCGACAATGACTTGTTCACCGTCCGGTGACAAGCTCACCGTTCGGTGACAAGCACACCGTTCGGTGACAAGCTCACCGTCCAGTGACTTGCTCACCGTGCGGTTTTTTTATTTTTATTTTTTTAAATATATATATATTTTTTATTATTATTATTTTTCTAAGTTAAATTAAAGAGGCAAGTCTGACGATCCTGGCCTTCGTGCCTCTAGTGGTAGACTTTCAGTTTGGAGCCATTGACGGCATCGGGGATCTCTCTCCCATAGAGTGTCCATAGTTTCACTACTCCATTTGCTACCATTTCCCGAACTTTATATGGCCCTAGCCTTTTAACTTTAAATTTGCCGGGTTTAATTTCATTCCGCCCATTAAACTTCAACACCAACTGGCCGGGTGTAAATTGCATCTTTCGAAGGTGTTTGTCATGCCAGAGTTTCCTTCGCTGCTGCGCTATGTCCGTTGCCCACTGTGCCATGGCTCTTTTCTCGTCGAGCTTATTCAAGGCATAAAGTCTCTCCCTGAGACTATCCATGTCGCCTAGTTTATTGTCAATAGTTATCCGCAGGGTAGGAACCGTGAATTCCGCAGGTACCACTACCTCCTGTCCGTACATAAGATGGAAGGGTGTTTGCCCGGTGGTTACTTTGTATGAAGTACGGTAAGCCCATAAGGCTGATGGTAACCTTTCCTCCCAGTCCTCACCTTCAACTCCACAAGACTTATAAATAACTCCCACCAAAATCTTATTAGTTGCCTCTACCTGGTCATTCGCCCGAGGGTAATATGGACTCGACAGTGTATGGAAAATTTTGAACTCAGTGGTTAGGAGTTTAATAATGTGATTTACAAAATGCCCACCTTTGTCGCTCGTCAATTGAATTGGAATGCCATACCTTGTTATTATTTGTTCGTAAATGACCTTTGCAGTGCTTAATGCTGAGTTATCTGCCAAGGTGCGTGCTTCGACCCATTTGGTTAAGTATTCGGTGGCCACCACAATATATCGGCATCGTCGGGCACGACTCGTTTTTAGAGGTCCAACAAAGTCGAGCCCCCATCTTTCGAATAGCTCCTGGGCATGAGAGGGATTGAGAGGCATAAAATCCAGTTTGAGGGGTTTTCCTGCACGCTGACAAGTATCACATCCCACCACCCATTCTCTAGCATCATTGTACATTGTTGGCCACCATAAGCCAGCTAAAAGTACCTTCCTTGCTGTCGTATCAGGACCCATGTGTCCTCCCGCTGGTCCTTCGTGGGCTTCCCTTAGCACACTTTGTACTTCCTCCTCCATCACGCATCGCCTCAGTACTTGATCTGGCCCTATTTTATAGAGCAATCCATTGATTCATTGAAAGGTCTTGCTTCTAAGGACTAACTTCCTTCGTTCTCCTGGGAGCATGTCCGGAGGGAACCTAGCTGTGGACAAATATTCTCCTATACTTGTATACCACTTAGGGAGTATGGCAATATGGAATAGATGTGCGTTTGGAAAATCGTCGTTTACTCCCACAGGTGGCTCGCCAGACTTGATTCGTGACAATTGGTCGGCGATCACGTGACTACATCCTGGCCGTACCACAATCTTAAATGTGAACTCCTGAAGTAAGAGGAGCCATCGGCTCACTCTTCCTTGAATAATAGTTTTGTTGACCAGGTACATGAGAGCCTGGTGATCCACATAAAAGATGAATGGTGTGGCTAGTAAATAGTGCCTGAATTTTTGAATAGAATAGACCATCCCGAGGGCCTCCCTTTCTGTGGTGCTGTAATTCTTCTCAGCATTGGACAACTGTCATGTCCCCTTTCTAGAGTGGACATCAGAGACGGAGGAGTTGGCCTATCATTGGAGTCTCGTAGGCTAGCAGAGATGGATAGGGACTCATTCAGTGCATGCAGTGACCGGATTTTGGCTTTACAAGCAGTTTGGAGTAGTTCCTAGATTTTAGGGGATATCCCTTCTTTTTAGGAGGATGTGGCAGTTTCCAGATTTGAGGTCCCACTGGACCATTCCATGGTTTCAGTTTCAGGATGACAGGGTGTGTTCCCTAGTTTCTAGGAGCATCCCTAGATTTTAGGGATGGGACTGCCAGTTGACACATCTCGTTCGGCATCAGTCACAGATAGGTGACATGGTGGTAAATATAGTGTTGCAGTGCAGTTCCTTGATTTTAGGAGGCAGTTCCTACTTTTTAGGAGGGGAATTCCTACTTTTTAGGAGGTGGT
>MU224527.1:2716217-2739797 GCA_018584345.1 Thuja plicata | reverse complement strand
TTGTTACAGCATTGATTTTGGTGAATCACCTCAGTAGTTTAGATTTGTTTCAAGGCATATCCTTCTACCCCTTTTCCTCCTCAAGAAACAGTTTAGGTGATCACAAGGAGGTAGCCGGCCTATGATCTGGAGACTCGTCCCCATTCACCACATTGGGAACGTTTCCATGTTTCAACAGGTTTGCAAGGTTTCACACTTTGTACTACGGGTGCAAACCTGATTGACAACAGTTATTAACACAAAAAATACAGAGCAATATAACATCCATCTAACTGTAGCAACATAACCATTCATTACTAATAGCAGAATACTAGAATACCAAAAAGGCGAGGAAATGTTCTTACTTTATTGATAACCAAAAACATGAGACCAACAACCATATTCCAAAGTTCTTATATAATGGTTGGTTGGTTTGGAAAACCAACGGACGCATCCCCTCACTTCCTAACTACCCTCTCCCGACAAAGCATAACTAGTTCTAATTACAATATTACTTTATTACGTACTACAGGTGGTGTGGCTATTCTTGGTTGGAACGCCTAAGTTTTGGGTCTTTTTCCTTCTCAATAGGTGATTCCCAGCACTTGGAAAGAAATATCTGGCCTTGGTTTGGTAGGTAATTGAAGTCTGGTGGGTTATTTGGAGGGTTTGATGACTGGCTGATACATTTGATTCAATGTCATTGCATACTGAGTGTGACAAAGCTCCTTTGCAGACCTGATATCTTTCTTTTTTCACAATTATGAAGGTGCATAGTGGTGCTCAGTGATTATTGAGTGATATAATGGCTTTTGGATGGTATCTTTTGCATTTTATTGTTGATTAACTGGAGTTACATGTTTAGGACCTGTTACAGTCTAATTTAGATCTGCAGTAGATTACCTATTTGAGTGTCAGTTGTAATTTATTTGTAGTTTTAACCAACCCTTGGTGCTAGTGAAGGTGTCCTGCACTGTTTGCTACAGTTGAGAGGTGATTTATGTGAGTGAATTGGTGATTTTTGAAGATTGTCAAGTGCAGACATAGTCATACCTGCAAACAGATATAGCAGACCTGCAATTAGTTTCCATCCTAGTTGAGTGTTTGGGTGCAATATAATGGAGCAGATCAGATACATGCACGGTTTGACAGGAGTAACAGTCATGCATCATGAATTGTGCAGGACATTTAGTTGGTTGTTGAAGGCTGCTCGGTTGATATGGCACTGTTTTGAGCTTAATTTGAGCTGTCTAATGCATGGTGGGTTGTGAATCATGATGTCTCATGGCTGTCTAGGCCCGATAATGGTGAACAAGACCTCTGTGGCAGCTCCTATGCTCTGTTTCAGACTTATAATAATCAGCTACGTATCATATTTGGGCTATTTTTAAATGGTTATGTCATATGTGTGTTAATTTAATGTAATGGCAACTTGCCATGATTTTCCCATCAGTATATTGTTAGAACTGTTGATTGAATGCATGTTTCTTTATATCAGTTTGTAACAGCAGTGAACCAATTATTTGCGAAGTCATCTTATTAATCAATTTGGCAAAAAAATTAAAACTTTTTTTGTTTGGTGTGGTCATTGTAGAGTGCAAGAATCGAGGGCTTTGTAAGCATTTATTAGCGACTATAGAATGGAAGTGTCTAATGTGTCTCATCAAATACTGGTTGACAGGGGCTAGTTGAGTGTGATATTGCGATTTGGATGGTGGATTATTTGACTGGTCTCAGCCTGGGAAAACTTTACAATAGGGCATCCCTTTTGTCACAATGAATAAGGGAATTCTTGTCCCTGAAGCATAAGGCATTCTTCATGATCCATCATGCTATCGCCTTATTTTTGGATGCTCTCTTCACTCAAGTTCCTGTTGATAAATGGGGCAAACTTCAATCAGCCTTTGATTGTGCCTCTTCTTGGCCAATATTATTTCGATTGACTACTTTAGATATCTAGGATCAATTAGGGGAAGAGGTTAAACCTACACAAAAGAAAAAGAAGCATGAGTATACGTCAGTAGAGGGTGAAGACAACAATGAGGAGGAATATGAGTTGATAGAGCTGTCCTCCTCTACATTGAGCACTACACACAAGGACACTCTTTCAGAAAAAGTTGCGCTTACAACTACTCAGTCCCTATTTTCACGAGATGTGACCATTCTTGTATATAGTGATATCCCTACTTCCTTAGTTCCAGTCGACTTGCAATCTGACTTTCTTGAGTCCTTCAAACAGATTGACAGTTGGCTGAAGTTATTAGGGCTCCAAACCCTCTACCAAGCCCTCCTTGGGACATAGAGAATCCTATGAGGATTTAGCCCACTGATCAGCTTGTCATGATTCCATCTACTGATGAGAGTATTCAACTGTGTCCCAATCCTGCTGTTGAGTTGGAGCAGGGAGGTGACCCCCCTTAGCATAATAGCTACCTCCCAGCACCCAGGAACTACCCCTCGACATCACTGCTGACTCGCCTGTTCAAGAGGACAATTCCAGTGGCTCAGAGGGGATTATCATTGAATTCTCTTAACCAGATCAGGCAGATCCCTTGAGTACCATTCAGAGGTACGTACATGATTTGGAACTAGTGGCTGCTGTTATTTAGGAGGTAGCAGACATTTCTAGACAGTTGGATCGTACACATTCTTCTTTAGGGTGGCAAGAGGCCCAATGCATCCTTGTGTTTATGAAGGATATGAGGTGAAGTTTAGCAGTATATTCACTTCAAAAGGTTGTCTAGAGATAGAGCTTCTTGAGATGACATTAAATTCAAAATAGCGGATACCAAAATAACAAAATTAAATTCAAAATAGCAAATGTCATGCATATTCTCACCATAGATATTACAAATTTGAAATACAATATACTAATTGTATTTAAAATAACTATACATAAAACTACAGTATTACATATAATATAAAATAATAAATATCTGTCCATTAAGTAAAATTAAAACATATGTGATGATATATAAAGCTAAAATTTAAAAATAATATTAAGGACGTTATGATTATTATAGTTAGTTGTAGTTATTTGTAGGCATTAATACTATTGTAGTTTAGCCGTCCGTAGGTTATTGATCAGCATAGCTTTTAAATTTATAATCCTTGAACTTTGAAGCATGAATTTAAATTAAAAATACTTCTCAGGCTGTTATTGAAGAAATCCAGTGGCCAACCCTTGTAAAATTCATTGCATTTTTATCCATCTCTATTCTTTCGTTCTGTGGCATGTAAAACCCATGAAGTTACTGACAATGCTGTCATCTAGGAATTTGCAGGTGTCAAGGACAAAAAGATCAAAACAAAATGCCTCAACATCGTAATCGAAGTCTAGAATTGCATCAGAATTGCATTTCGTGGCCTGGAAGCTCTTGGGTTTAATGGGCAACAATTCCAAACGTTTGGAAGGGCAAAAATTCAAACCTTGTTCAGATACACAGAGGATTCGAATTAGAGTCTGATTCTAGAAGAAATTGTACCTGGAACCAGCCTGAAAACCTGCGGATTCTGTTAACCTGAGTTAAATTTTAATTATGTACAATATTTTATCTTTAATTATTTATTCAGTTTTTAAATGTTAATCAATATCTATTAACACAGTCTTCGGACCTGCAGTGTCATGGTTTAAAGTTAAACACTTCGTTGGTGAAGCGGCCACCAAGGTTCAAACCCCTGCTGGGCCACTGTGCTCGTAGGTCTTGTGCCTTCGCTGGGTCATTGAGCTTGCGGGTTTGAATAAGTGAAGTGTGGGGATGAGGTCCCCTGTTTGTGGCCTCACCGGTTCATAGCTCTGGGTCAAAAGCATTTTACGTGGAGACAGAGGTCATGTTGCCAGCGTCACCTCACCGGTCATGTTAATAAGTTTACCAGGAATTAATTTAAAAAAAAAATCTATTAACACATTTGAATTGATATAAATTTTTCTTGTAAATATATGTTCTATAAATTTATCATATAAATGTAAGCAGTATGCAGTTTTATTAGCATATATTTATTTAATTTTCTTTTTTGGTTTCAGCTATAATTTTTGGTTATTTGAAGTTAACACACACACATGTTTTTTTACATGTTTTGAACAGACATACCCAAAGTGAGCCCAACCCCCCAAAAAATTTGCCATATCAATGTACTTGAATCCCCATACCTGAACCTGAACTGGTAACTTAGCTTCTGCACCTACAAGTTAGTTTGACTAAACATTCCATTACTTATGATTTGTGTGACAGAGAGAAATGAAAAGTAATTGATAGGTACAATATAGAAATGAAAATGAATTAATGGATCTACACCAGAACTTTCAAACAGTCCATTAGGAAGAAATCACGCTCTTGACAATAATGGCATAAAAATTGTTTGAAATTTTGAACAACTAGACATAGTAACTGAATTGCCACCTATTCAGTACTGCTTGACTTCACAGTAATATTTCACCTTGTTAATGCCAATTTGATGACTATTCAAAGAGTAATTTTTTCCACTTGCTTTTTTTGTATGATAGGTTGTATGCATCTAATTTTTTCAAGTAATATAAACTGACTTCTCAATTAAAACAAAATTCCTGTAAAGGGCCATACTTAACAGTAAAACACTGGATTAACTTCTGTCTTACTAACATATCTAATTTTCTTATTCAAATTCCATAATATCTATTTCAACTGTTAGAATGTTATCATCCTGCTGATACCATCCATTTTCCAGGTTCAATGTTAGTTTTTGGCAGATTGTACCTTCCTTATGACCTTCATGAAGAAAGCTAATTATTCTTTTTGCTAAATTTTATGCATGAGTTCTGGCGAGAATGTTGCTGAAAGAAAGAATATTGGGGAAGGATTGCCTTTCCCGCAGCTCTGTTATGACTCTTGTGTTTTACTTTCAGATGGCAGATATTTAGCTTATTTTTCTGATGAAAAATTGCTTTAATGTTTAACAGTTAGGTGGTAAACTAAAAGTCAAATAGTATTTTAAATTTAATTGCCATTTGGTCAAAAATGTTTCATGATGGTTGCTTTTAATTTGAATGACTTAATTTCTTTCTTTAAAATAATTCTGCTTTGGCTAGAGTACATGTAGTTCTACAACTATGAAAAAAATGCACTTATAAAATAAATTGTTTTATCCTGTGATGTGGTTGAAGTGGACAGAAACAAGTACAGCAGTCGGAGCTTACAGCAGAGGAGAAGGCCAGTTTTGAGGTAGTAAAATTTGCTAAGCTAATTTTTAATTTTGAAAAAAGTAGGCTGCAAGATGAATATTGGATGTTCCTTAGTGATATACAGTGACAGTTCTTTTAAAAAGTGAGTACTGATGCTTGTTTGGATACCTGCTATTGCTGTAGTTTTTCATTCGTATTGTCACAGGTGCTTTAATTGTTTGAAGTCCATTGGACATTAGTTTGAGACTTTGAGTTATGTTTCTTTATTTTTTTATAAACTTTTATTCTATTCATTATAAAATTTTATAACTGCAATTAAACTGATATAATGTTCTAATCTCATAGGCTCAGCTTCAGCGTTTTGAGGAAACACTTAAATCTTCTCCTGAAGATCTTGAAGCTGTGGAGGTGATTGCAAGCATGCTACCATTTTACTCAGTATTTTATTATTTAATTTTAAAACACTTATTTTTCCTACATGCTTTTAGCTTTCAATCCTGTATACAGTACGTTATTTTGGTTGTTGTCAACATTGTAGTTTTAGACTTTTAGTTAAGAAGTGATAAAAAACAAATACTTATAACTGTTTGGCTAGTTCTAGAAGAGGTAGTATAACTTAGCTGCACCTTGTTCATCCTTTTATTGCGTATCAACTTCTTCAATGCATACCCAATCAAAAGGTAGAGAAGATCATGGATTGTAAATTATCTGCTCTCAGACTAAGCCTGATGGTGAAGGTCCCATGATTCTATCTTTAAGGTACAGTTTCAAATCTGGATGGAATCCAGCATGTGTCCATGTGCTCTGAGCACAGTGAGGCTTAGTTCAAAAAGTCTGACATGGAAAAAAACTTGGGAAGCCTATAATTTGACCTGGATTTGAGTCTCAGAAAAAGCTCAGCACAATGAAAAAATGTATAAATTTGTAGAATGAACTTAAACAGCAAGAAAAAACTGAATTTGAAGAACAAATAAGCACTTTTTCCTTTATTTATAGATCTAAAAAGGAGAACAATGTACATCATGGTGTCATATGATTATAATGTAATAAATCAGGATAAATATTTTACAAATTTCTTTTCTGATTAAATCTTCTCAGTGACTCTGTGTGTGCCCTTGAACTGGATAGTAAAGATTCATGTTGAAGAATAATAGCATCCTTAAACATGTCATGATCATCCTATGAAATCCTTCCTGATGCTTCTGCCCCCGCCTGCACTGCTACATCTACTGGATACTCTGCTGCTCCCTGGGTGAGGAGGACTGGTAGAATTGCCGCAGTCCCTCTTCATTGCAGGTTAGGATTTTCCTTTTCTTTTTACTCTTGTATTGTCTGGCTTAAAGGAATCTGTTTCCTTTTGCTTGGCTTTGGTTTCTGTTTGTTATTGATTTATAGGACTGCAATGAATTCTTCAACTAGTCTTTAGGTACATGTCTGCAAAAAATTCTAAACAGACAGAGTTTGGTATGTAAGCAAATAAGTGACAAAATATGAGAATCCTACCACAAATTCTTTAAGCTGAAAGTTTGTAATAAAATTCTATATTGGGTATTCACTTGTGGAATTGGAGGTGGACGGCTTACTTAAGAGTTCCTGGGAATCAAATAGGAGAGTGGATAATAACTTGAGTAGAGCAAGAAGTGCGTACCATGTTCTAATGACCGACCACATCTATCCTTTCTCCAATCAGCACCTCATTAGACGCCTATACTACTTTAATCCATCCCTTTCTAACTATGTAAATGAGACTTACAAGAGAATTTACACGAAATTTAAAGAGAACACGAAATTTAAAATATTCAACTAGAAGAAAGTCAATGCACTTGGAGGGAATGTTTTGAAAAGTCTAAAAATTGAGAACATGAAAATGAACATGGTAATCAGATTCAACTTCTGGATTGAGCCGGCCCAAATTGCGAGATATAATGAGTTTGAGAATGATTATCAAGGTCAATAAGAAATGAGAAGTAGAATTGCCATATAGAGAATGACATATAGGCGTCCACAATAAAAACAGGTGTAGAAGCATGAGGAGGAAATGCAAATATTTGGAGGCATACTTGGAAAACTAAGACTAAGCAACAACTCGACAAAAAACTATTAACTTGAAAAATTGCATAAATTTCTTTAAAAACACAGTTGCTTTGCAAAATTTAATAACAAGATGTATCCAATGAGTCCACAAATGAGTACAAAAGTGTTATCTATTAAATTTGATTCATTTGAATGCAAATTAAGTACAAAATCACATCCTCGTGCAAAATCCTGATGATTGATAGCCTAATAGAATAGATAGCTAACATAATGAAAATAGTAAAGCTAAAAGTAAATAGAAGATTTTACATCTTCCTCTTCCCTAATCTATTGGAAACTTGGGGAGAGGTAAAGGTTCTAGTCCTTGGAGCTTGGTATGGAAGGTGTTGGCTAAATTTTTTTCAAGTAACTAAGACTACAACTTGGCAAAATTGGAACTTTAGACAACAGTGTGTGAAATTTCTTTCTCCTCTCAGCAGTAGGGTAGGCTCCCTACTTACCATAGGTGGCTTCAACGGAAATGGAACTAAAATACAAACAATTCCTATTTCTACGATAATACCGGTGGCTTAAGGGTTGACGTAAGAACAACACTTAAGACAACGGTTTACTTATAATAAATTGAAACAAATACAGGAACACAAAGTCTCATGTACTTACTTCGAAAGATGATTCTGAAAATATAATAGCCAGAAAAGCACAAAGTCTTTCACCGAATATCCAAAAAACACTTATCACTGAAGCCCAAAGTCTTCAGCTTTAAGCTATTGTAGCCGCTTCTATTTATATTAATCCTTATTCGTGAAGCACAAAGTCTTCAAAAAACTTAAATTAAAGTGCTCAAATGATACACACAAGATAACTATCAATTGATTTGAGAAAGGATCAACAAATGCAACTTAAGAATAGACTCATTGATTTCTAGATTGACAACACAAAGTTTGTGAATCCTTGTTCCTTCTATTCAATTCAATAACTTTGCACAATGAAACTCAAAGTTTTCAAAATACAAGAGATTCAAGTATAGCTTTTTTGCGCACATTTTTGATAGATCACTTACAATGAACCCACTCCTTTATATAGGTGAGGAGGGGAGAGAAAGAAAGAGAAATAAGTGGGAAACCTCAACTAATTTGACTTATTCAATACTTATCCTTGACTAATTAAAAAATTATTTTTGACTTATGCAATGTTACAAGGCTTAAAGCACTTGCAACATGATCACACGAAACCATGATGTAGGTACATGTTCTTCTACATTTACATCTAATTCCTGTTTTACATGTAATCTGTCACAAAAACTATACTACTCCCATGAAAGCATATGAAAAGATGTTTCTAACATGTAAGAGTTATCTTCAAAGAGCATTCACAAAAGACTCGAATCTACTGAGAGACTCGTGTATAGCTGCTAGATCTGGTGTGCCTATATGTTGTGCAACAACAGTTGTTTTACGAACTGTTCTTGCACACTTGGAAACAACCTTGTTGTTTTCCCCAATGTTCTTTAGAAGACGACTCAACAACACTTTGTAGCTTGATAATTTGTCAATCATGCTGAAATCAAAATTATCTGCCTCAAGCTCTAGGCAATTAACCTTCGCGAACTCTGTCATAACAGGTTCTTCCTCAACTAGTTCGCCATTTTCAATAACTAATTTGCATGTTAGTCCTTGAAAAATATCTCTGATCATGTGCTCCTGCTCATTGCACAAATTGATAGTTGCTTTTACCTCAGTCACTATCCCTTGGATGACCTGTTGTTTGTTAATCATTAAGTCTGAGAATTCATAGTACATATCCATAGAAGAAATGACTCCATACCCATGCAGTGCATCTAGGTTGGTCTCTGGCATGGTTTTCCAGATATTCAAGTCCTCTAACACCTTCAATTGTTGACTAAAAGATGTAAGGAGTCCATTCAAACTTTGTACAGTCTCCCTGGTGTGTCTTAACACTCTGTACGCATCTCGAATCACCTGCACACCTTGTGGCTGCACCAATCATCAATAGCTTTAGCCTTCCACTCAAGTTGCTCAGCATACTTGTTGGGCTCTTTTGGGAGAGAAGAAGAAATAGGATCAACTCGTTTTTAAGAGTTCATTTTTTCAATTGTCTCTAGAAGAGGAGCATTCTCTGACTTCAATCTGTTCTTCTTTTCCCACAGTCTATAATTCCTTGCTGTAAGCGAAGCAAGTGCATCTTGTGCATTCTGTTGACATCCCAATCGTGTTTTTTTGCAAAGTTCAACTCTGGTGAACCTATAATCTGCATCCTGAAGTTCCTCAGTTGGCTTATCAACAAGTGGTTCTGCAATTTCATCAAACTTGACTTCGTGCTTCTCTACCATGACCTTAGATAATATTTTTTCTTTCTTATTCCTCAAAGTTTTGGCCCTGTTGATGTATTTGAACTCAAAATCTTTAGGTGGAATCTCTTGTTTTTTCCTCTTTTGAGTAATAGAATTCAACCAAGGAGGTAAAGAGAAGGAAGAAGATACAAATGCTGATGTAGTAATCATGGGATTCGCCGTTTCCGTCTGTGAAACAATTGTGACTATAGTAGGAGCTTCTGTTTGAATTGCCACCGACATTGGATCACCTTGCACTACCTCAGCCATGAATTGCTCAAATGTTGTAGTTGTAGTATCAAGCAATGTCATGAATGCATTAGTTGTGGGAGGAAATGTAGAATATGCATCCAACACATTCTCCAAGCTATCAAATTGATACTCTAATGTATATGTAGGAGCTACAGAGGAGATAGGCATAACAGGTGTAACCATAGCGGGGTCCACAAGAGGAATATGCATTGTAGAGAAGGAATCCACATCTGTGTCCAATGGAGATTCAAGAGACTCATCTGATACTGGTCCATAATCTGGAAGAGATGTCATCACTGATGTAACCATGGAATGTGATACCTCAGGAACAAGTTCCTCATGCATCTCATCTTCACTTGATTCGATATGCACCCTTTCAGGTTCTATAACACTAATCTCCGGAGCCTTGACCATAGCCTTGCCTCCTTTGATGGTAACCTTTGGGATAACTAGATGCTTTGATGTAGATGCTCCATCCTTCCCTTTGCACCTGATTTCTGATCTTCGGGCAACTGGACAAGCAGGATCAAAATCTTTTCCCGACTTAACTTTTATGCACTTGAGACCCCTCCTTTTCAACCAGATATTTGTGTTAGCCAGGATGGACTGAAATGTATCCCAAATGGACATGCTTTCCTTTACTAACCACGAAGGTGGAAAAACAAGCAAATTCTATACATGATGTTTTTCATAATCGGAATCAAGAATCTTTCCGTCATCCTCAACACAATCAGGAATCTCCGCTAGTTTAAAGTCCACTATCTGTTTTATTGTTAGCCTGCAATAATCCATCTTTTTGATATCAATCTCCGTGCGCATGTCTATCCAAAGGTCTTCAAGTCGATGTACATGCATGAACCGCCTTCTCATTTTATCATTCAAGCCTCTCCAATCAAGGAAACTCCTGGACAAACTTCTAAAGAGTAATATCTTGAAGTTCAAATTCCATGTTCATAGATTTAGGTAAAGTATGTAGATTGCGTGAAGAAATCCCCACTCCAAGCCTGTGCAATGTTGATTGGTATGATTGTACCGCCATGAGTTGTCGTGCTAACTCCATCAAAATGATCTTGTCTGTGGGATAACGTAGCAAGGTATAGGATTCACCTCGGTAGTGGACTCTGAGATATGTTAAATTAGGAAATTGCAGAACAAGGCAACCATACTCACAAACTTTATTCGAAGCTTTATCTGGTACACGCTTCTTGGGAAGGTCTTTGTCGAACAAACACATGTAATGCTTAAAGAAGGCATCCTGCACCCTGCGATAATCAACTTGACTGGACTTCAAAGTAAGCTGCTCATAATGTTCCCACACAGGAACTAGGGAACTATCTCCTTTGGTGGAGAGACTGGAAAATGAACCAAGGGCAGCAACAATGTATATTAGGTAGGAGTTCATATTAAATGTGCAAGTGGTGGTTACGTCAGATAACTACTCACACAAGATGTCACTAATAATTTCTCCCTAGAATATTTTATGCTTGGATCCAATTATTATGGAGATTAACTTATACATCCAGGGTTCAAAATAACAGGACTCCTTAGGTCCCGCAATTTTGCTGAGCAAAGTAATGAGATCATTAATCTCCTCTTTGAATTCCGATCTATACACCTCCTTTGGCCATCTTGACAGATTAGGCCTCTTGGTAACTAACCAGTTATCATTGATGAATTTGATGCAAGACTTACTGTTTTCATTCCATCTCTCAAGAGCCTTCTCCTTAGATATATTCGTAACCACAGGAGTAGGTGGAACTCTGAAAATCCTGTCAATGGTATTTGGATCAAGACTAATAATGGTATTTTTGTCTTGATATCTAATAATTCTAGAGGAGTAATCAAAGTTCTTAGCACATGCCACAACAGACTCTGGCTCTAAGGCAACCACATGAAAGGTAGCTACTAGATGAGTGTAGCTCTGCTTAATAAGGACCATCTCAAACTTGGTTGAAGATTCAACCCTTTCAAGGAACTCTGTGATGTTTAAGTGACCAAGCTCTGTCTCCCGGATATCTTCCACATGAGAAGTAACTTGAGAAAGAGAAATTGAGTTTTGATACTTGTCATACAATTATTTCTTCTTCTTCTTCTCTTTGCCTTTGGAAGGAACAACTTCTTCTGACATAGAAAGCGTATGTGCAAGAGGCATTGTTTCATAGAAATTCCAAAAGGTGAGTACATCTTCATGTGATGGATACATAGAAAGTTATTTTAGTGCAAAAGACATAGATCTGGAAGCGTGCAAGTGGAATATAATACTGGAAAGCTTAGGGTTAAAAAGGAACAACTAGTTTTGGGTAAAACCAGCTCTTAAAATGAAGAAGAGCACCGAAAACGGGTTTTTCTTGAAGCAGTGCATATGACGACAACAAGCTTTGAGTAGGAAAAAGGAGGATGAAATGGATATAAATACATGAAGTGGAATGTTTCACTCATAGGTGGGGTTTTAAATCCCAAACCGCAAGTCAACTGGCAAGCATTTAAAACTCGCAAATGGGAATTTTATGTCCCTTTGCAGCCTTGGTAGAAGCAAACAAAATATATGCAAAACACTTGGATAAGTGGGCTTTTTGGTTGACATTGCACAAAAGGGAGAAAGTTGCACTTTTGAAATGTCTCATTATTAAGAACAAGTTTTTTAATCCCGACTGCATATGCAAGATAGATGAAGTCTTTGCATATGCATCTTGGAGAAATGAATAAGACTGAAAGAGAAGGATCAACACCTTAAACCACAAACATGCAAATCTGAAAATGAAATGAGACATTTGCATCATCAAAAATATATACAAACTTGAAACAAAATCCTTAAAAATTGTAAACAAAAACTCATGTTTTCCTTGAGAAATGCAAGGAAAACAACTTTTCCAAATCTTGTAGAAAAATCTGAAAGAAATCCAAGAGATTTTTGGATTGAGAGAAAGAATCCAAACATGGAGATATATAGGGCAAGGATTTGATAAATTCTTCCAACTAAATTAATGCACTTCCAATGAGTCATCAAGAAATGTATGACAAATGTCTTTCATGGATATTTGGAATGCAAGAAAACAAAAACTAATTTTGAAAGATTCAAACACAAAGTAGATGCCCTTTTTAAAACGGATTCATATGCAAAGTGGGAGAAAAATCACGCCATGAGAAAAAACGTAGTTCTGTATTTACGAAATAATGCTTTGAACATATGCAATGTTACATAAAAACGACGCCTATATGCTTTGTATTCGATGTTGGAGAATGATCTTAAATCGAAATGCAAGAAACTTCTTCCTCCTTACGACCTTGATGCTCTAGACCGGTTACAAAGTGAGCATTGCTTATGTTTTGGAATTGTTTTCATCTAGGAGAGGTTTTAAATCCCAAACCACAGCCCCATTACATAGTCACTGGCTTTTGGAAGCATCAAAATGATAATGAAGAAGTGCGACGGGCTTTAGACAAGCTTTTACATGCTTACGCGGACATGGTTGCCTCTTTGCAACATGTAAGTGTCACACAAAATGCCGTCCAAGAATTTTAAAAGAAACCGCGGCCTCTAGTGGTGAAAACGGGCTTTACAAGCTATATTTCATATGCAGGGAAGATGACTTTCATTGTTACGGGTTTTTTACAAGCTTTTACATATTGCGTGTTTCCTTTAACAAGTTCATAACAAACTTTCTATATCCGATTGCATATGTGTTTCAAGCATGCCATGAACTTTAAAACCGTCACCTATGGTTTGTTTAAGTCATTCGTATGTTGTTTACAACATTTAAAGTCAACAAAAATTGCCACCATTAGGTAAGAAGACTTTCCAGACATGCATTTCCTTCGAAAATCGCCACCCATGACTAATGACGAGCTAATTAGGTCTTATTCCATGTAGAAATTTGATGATTTAAAACATGCAATGTCTATAAAAAATGCCACCATGGGATTTAGGAGATGAAATACATGTCCAAGCTTTTCTTTAAATATGCAATCACTTGAAAAATCACCACCCAATCAATAGGTTTCTCGTGATTTTAATTTACACGCAATAGTTTTAATGTAATGTAATATGTCTTAAAAGTCCACTATTACAAAAAACTATACTTAAATTTCATTGAAATCTCTTTCTGTCTTATCCATTCTTCAAGATGCATATGCAAAGACTTCATCTATCTTGCATATGCAGTCGGGATTAAAAACCCTGTTCTTAATAATGAGACATTTCAAAAGTGCAAGTTTTCCCCTTTGTGCAATGTAAGCCAAAAAGCCCACTTATCCAAGTGTTTTGCACACACTTTTTGCTTCTACCAAGGCTGCAAAGGGACTTAAAATTCTCATTTGCAAGTTTTAAATGCTTATTGGCTGACTTGTAGTGGGATGTAAAAACTCCACCTATGTGTGAAACATTCCACTTCATGTATATAAATCCATTTCATCCTCCGTTTTCCTAGTCAAAGCTTGTTGTCCGCATATGCACTACTTCCAGAAAAATCCATTTTTGGCACTCTTCCTGATTTTGAAAGCTAATTTTTTCCTAAAATTAGTTGGTCTTTGCTGCCCATAAAGCTTTCCAGTATTATATCCCACTTGTGTGCTTCCAGATCTGTCTTTTGCACTAAAAATAACTTTCTATGGATCCATTGCATGAAGATGTACTCACCTTTTGGAATTTCTATGAAACAGGGTCTCTTGCAGACACGGTTTCTATGTCAGAAGAAGTTGTTCCTTCCAAAGGCAAAGAGAAGAAGAACATGAAATATTTGTATGACAAGCATCAAAACTCAATTTCTCCTTCTCAAGTTACTTCCTATATGGAAGATATCCAGGATACAGAGCTTGGTCACTTAAGCATGACAAAATTCCTTGAAAGGGTTGAATCTTCAACCAAGTTTGAGATGGTCCTTATTAAGCAGAGTTACATTCATCTAGTAGCTACCTTTCCTGTTGTTGCTCTAGAGCTAGAGTTCGTTGTAATATGTGATAAGAACTTTGATTAATCCTCCAGAACTATTAGAGATCAAGACGAGAATACCATCATTAGCCTTGATCCAGATACCATTGACAAGATTTTCAGAGTTCCACCTACTCCTGTGGTTATGAATATATCTAAGAAGAAGGCTCTTGAGAGATGGAATGAAAACAATAAGCTTTGCATCAAATTCATCAATGATAACTGGTTAGTTACCAAGAGGTCTAATCTGTCAAGGTGGCCAAAGGAGTTGCATAGATCGAAATTCAAAGAGGAGATTAATGATCTCATTACTCTGCTCAGCAAAATTGGGGGCCTTAAGGAATCTTGTTATTTTGAGCCCTGGATGTATAACTTTATCTCCATAATAATTAGATCCAAGAAGAAACATTCTGGGGAGAAATTATTAGTGACATCTTGTGTGAGCAGTTATCTGAGGTAACCGCCACTTGCACATTTTATATGAACTCCTACCTGATATACATTGCTGCTGTCCTTGGTTCATTTTCTGGTCTCTCCACCAAAGGAGATAGGTCCCTAGTTCCTGTGTAGGAACATTATGACTATCTCTCTTTGAGGTCCAGTCGAGCTCATTATCGCAAGGTGCAAGATGCCTTCTTTGGGCATTACATGTGTTTGTTCGACAAAGAGCTTCCCAAGACGCGTGTATCAGATGAATCTTGGAATAAAGTTTGTATGGTTTCCTTTTTCTACAAATTCCTAATTTCACATATCTCAAACTTGGCTACTGCCGAGGTGAACCCTATACCTTGCCACGTTATCCCACATACAAGATCATTTTGATAGAGTTAGCATAGCAATGCATGGCGGTACAATTAGACCAATCAACATTGTACAAGTTTGGAGTGGGGATTTCTTCACGCAATCCATTAAGGATTGGGGGCTACTCTCTAGATATTGTACCTAAAGCTAAGAACATGGAATTTGAACTTCAAGAGATTATACTTAAGAAGTTTATGTCCAGGAGTTTCTTTGATTGGAGAGACTTGAATGATAAAAAGAGAAAGCATTTTGTGCGTGTACATCGTCTTGAAGACCTCTGGATAGACATTCGCACGGAGATTGATAACAAAAAGATGGATGATTATCGGCTAACTATAAAACAGATAGTGGACTTTAAACTAGCAGAGATTCCTGATCGTGTTGAGGATGCTAGAAAGATTCTTGATTCAGATTATGAAAGACATCATGTAGAGAATTTGCCTATTCTGCCGCCTTCGTAGTTAGTAAAGGAAAGCATGTCCATTTGGGATAGATTTCAGTCCATCCTGGCTAACACAAATACCTGGTTGAAAAGAAGGGGTCTCAAGTGCATAAAAGTTAAGCCGGGCAAAGGTTTTGATCCTTCTGGTCTAGTTGGCCAAAGATAAGAAATCAGGGGCAAAGGGAAGGATGGAACATCTACATTAGAGCATCCAGTTATCCCATCAAAGTAGGTAAGGCTACGGTCAAGGCTCCAAAGATTAGTGTTGTAGAACGTGAAAGGGTGCATATCGAAGCAAGTGAAGATGAGATGCATGAGGAACTTTTCCTGAGGTATCACATTCCATGGTTAGATCAGTGATGACATCTCTTCCGGATTCTGCACCAGTATCAGATGAGTCTCTTGAATCTCCATTGGAGACAGATGTGGATTCCTTCTCTACAGTGCATATTCCTCCTGTAGACCCCGCTATGGTTACACCTGCTATGCCTATCTCCTCTGTAGCTACTGCATATACATCAGAGTATCAATTTGATAGCTTGGAGAATGTGTTTGATGCATATTATATGTTTTCTCCCACAACTAGTGCATCCGTGACATTGCTTGATACTACAACTGCACAATTTGAGCAGTTCATGGCTGAGGTAGCGCACGGTAATCCAACACCAGTGACAATTCAGACAGAAGCTCCTACTATAGTCACAACTATTTCACAGATGGAAATAGCAACTACTATGATTACTATATCAACATCTGCATCTTCTTCCTTCTCTCTACCTCCTTGGTTGAGTTCTATTACTCAAATTGAGGAAAAAGCAGTAGATTCTGCCTGAAGATTATGATTTCAAACAAGTCAACAGGGCCAAAAGTTCGAGGAATAAGAAATAAAAATATTATCTAAGGTCATGGTAGACGAACGCGAAGTCAAGTTTGCTAAAGTTGCAGAACTAGTTGTTGATAAGCCAACTGAGGAACTTTAGGCTGCAGATTATAGGTTCACCAGAGTTGAACTTGGAAAACAAACACGGTTGGATTGTCAAGAGGATGCACAAGATGCAGTTACTTCGCTTACAACAACGAATGATAGACTGTGGGAAAAGAAGAAGAGATTGAAGGCAGAGAATGCTTGTCTTCTAGAGACAATTGAAAAAATGAACAACTCTTCACAATGAGTTGATCCTATTTCTTCTTCTCCCAGAAGAACCCAATAGGTATGTTGAGAAGCTTGAGTGGAAGACTAAAGCTATTGATGATTGGTGCTGTCATTTGAAGCCACAGGGTGTGCAGGTGATTCAAGATGCATACAGAGTGTTAAGACACGCCAAGGAGACTGTACAAAGTTGGAATGGACTCCTTACATCTTCCAGTCAACAATTGAAGGTGTTAAAGGAGGACTTGAATGTCTGGAAAACCATGCCAGAAACCGACCTGGATCCTTGCGTGAGTATGTAGTCATTTCTTCTGTGGATATGTACAATGAATTCTCAGACTTAATGATTAACAAACAACAGGTCATCCAAGGGCTAGTGACAGAGGTCAAAGCATCTATTAATTTGTGCAATGAGGAGCACATAATCAGAGATATTTTTCAGGAACTAACATGAAAACTTGGTGCTGAAAATGGTGAACTAGTTGAGGAGGAATCTGTTATGACAGAGCTCGTGAAGGTTATTCGCCTAGAGCTTGAGGAGGACAATTTTGATTTCAGCGCAATTGACAAATTAATGAGCTACAAAGTGTTGTTGAGCCATCTTCAGAAGAACATTGGGGAAAACAACGAGGTTGTTACCAAGTGTGCAGGAATAGTTTGTAAAGCAACTGTTGTTGCACAACATATAGGCGCAACAGATCCAACAACTTTACACGAGTCTCTCAGTAGATTCGAGTCTTTTGTGAATGCTCTCTGAAGAGAACTCTCACATGTTAGGAACATCTTTTTCATATGCTCTCATAGAAGTAGTGTACTTTTTGTGACAGATTACATGTAAAACAAAAACTAGATGTAAATGCAGAAGAACATGTACCTGCGTCATGGCTTCATGTAATCATGTTGCAAGTGCTTTAAGCCTTGTAGGATTAATAAGTCAAAAATAGTTTTAGAATTATTCAAGGATAAGTATTGAATAAGTCAAGGTGGTTAAGGGTTTCCCCTTTTCTCTCCACCTTTCTCTCTCCTCTTTTCTTATATAAAGGAGTGAAACCTATTGTATTTTCTATCTTTTGTGTGTGCAAGAAATCTATACTTGAATCTCTTGTATTTTGAAAACTTTGAGTTTCATTGTGCAAAGTTATCGAATTGAATAGAAGGAACAATGATTCACAAAATTTGTGTTGTCAATCTGGAAATCAATGAGTGTATTCTTAAGTTGCATTTGTTGATCCTTTCTCAAATCAATTGATAGTTATCTTGTGCGTATCATTTGAGCGCTTTAATTCAAGTTTTTTTGAAGACTGTGGTTTATGATTAAGGATTAATATAGATAGAAGTGCCTGCAATAACTTAAAGTTGAAGACTTTGGGCTTCAGTTGTAAGTATTTTTGCTAAGAAAGAGGATATTCGGTGTAAGACTTTGTGCTTTTTGGGCTATTCTATTTTCAGAGTCATCTTTCGAAGTAAGTATAGGAGACTTTGTGTTCCTGTATTTGTTTCAATTTATTATAAGTAAACTGCTGTCTTAAGTGTTGTTCTTATGTCAACCCTTAAGCCACCAGTATTATCGTAGCAATAGGAATTGTTTGTATTTCAGTTCAGTTTCCGTTGAAGCCACCTATGGTAAGAAGGGAGCCTCCCCTACTGCTTAGAGGAGAAATAAATTTCACACAGTGCTGTCTAAAGTTCCAATTTAGGCAAGCTGTAGTCTTAGTTACTTGCAAAATTTTTAGCCAACAGGCACCACGCGCAACTGCCGATCGGAAGAACATGCAGTCATCAACACCAATGATGTGCGGCTAGCAACACATAGAAGTTGTGGCTACCAGACGCATAAAGCAGAAGACAGGTTCACATCATCATTCTGTTAAAATTATTAAAATTTGACAGCATTGGCACAGATTAAGAATTACAAGCAAAAGAAATAAGATTATGATATGATTGAACTTAAGTTAGACCCTCACTTTAACAGTAAAGTAGAGGTACCACTAGAATTTGTGGATCAATGCCATTTATAGGGAAGATATGGTTTGAAATCAAAGGTATATTTAGGCTTATTAATAAGTTAACTGATAAAATCAACCCCAAGGTGTAGACCAAATGGTTAAGTTGCTAGAAGACACACATAATGGTTTTTACTTCAAACTCTGGACACACCGTTGACACAGGGAAGACCACCAACCTAGGAGATATAGGGAGAGTGTCAACTAGGGTTTAAGAACCCTTCCTATTCATTAGAGGTTATAATCTGTATTCCTTAATCATAAGTGTTTTCTGTTAATACCAATCAAAAGTAACCTAAACAATGCTCTTTAATCCTTGATTGGGTCCATTACAATTACACTTATTCTAGAACGAGCAATGGGAGCTTTGGGTTTTAATATTTAGTGGAACCCTAGAGCTTCTCTACTACAATTTTTTCTGCACATTTATAACCAAAAAGGATCCTATATTAGTATTTTGTTATTATAATTCAACTGACTATAAAAAATGATTATAGATCTTTTTGGTGAGCATTGGTCTATAACATACAAACAAGGTTATTGTAGGAATTCTATTGAACAAATGCTATGCTTATATTGTAGATGAATAAAACTCTTTTCGAAAATCAGTATTCAGTGCTTGGAGTAGTGATACAGTTGAATATGTTGCTACTGAGAAGCATATCTACAAATTTTATACTAAAAGCCATCTTTTGAGTATGAAAGCTGAAATTTACTTTCTATTGTTAAATATTTCTCTTATTATGTCTGCTAACCTTTTTTGCCACAGAGAAATGTGAAGTTGTGTGACATGTCACACTAACAGGTTGTTTAAGTTTTGTTGATATTGTGTGATCTTTATTCTTACTTGATAGGGGGCAGCTGTTGCTCATGCAGAATTGGGAGAATACAAAGAAGCTTCTGTTCTGCTTGAGAAGCTTACTCAAGTTTGTATATCTCACAGTTTTCTTGATAATGTTATCTTGTCCATAACAACTAGATACATCATAACCCATGGGATTATTTTAGTGTTTTACTTTGATTTTTTATTTGATTACTTCATTTCTTTCCAGAAAAGTACGGAAAATCCAGATGCATTTCGATTGCTTGGTGATGTACGATATGCACTTGGAGATTATGATGGGAGTGTTGTTGCTTATCGAAGTGCCATAACGGTAATTTCTTACATGTGATATGATTAGTGTTAGAAGGGCATATTTGCGGTGGCTTATTGCATCATATTTTAACTTAGCTATTCTACTGGCAAAACTTTGAAATGTAAACCTTCACAGTTTTGCCTCTTCAGAACTAAGTATGCAAGTGCACTGAAATTTTTAAGTAAGAGGATAACAACAAAGTGTCTGAAGTGATAGGAAATATTTAGAAACAATAAATTATTTTAGTATAGCAAAAAAGCATTTTCTGAAGCTATAAAAAAGCTCAAATAGGATTTGATAACTTGGGCCTTATTGAAGAAAATTATGTGCATACGAATGATGTAAATGTAAGCTCGATGTTTTGATTATTACATGTGCTTTTTACTCATTGTACTTAAACTGCTTGTGTGTTTTAACTTTGCTCTCAGAAATCAAGTAGAAGCTCCCTTGAGGTTCTGCGCGGCCTTACAAATGCTCTGTTAGCAGCAAGAAAACCAAATGAGGTGACTTGTTTTATTACTTGCTTTTAAAATTCTATAGTAATTTATTTATTTACTTGATTTTGTGTTTCCAATAATGTTAAATTTCTATATGCAGTGGCTATGAATACAAATACATGCGAGAAACTACTAAAACTTAATAGGCCTGCATGTTTCCAAAGTATCTGTTATTGTGTGGCTATACAATGATGTCCACATTTGTTGGAAATTTGGTTGCAAAGAATATTATTTTACAAAGAATGCAATATTACACATAAAAATTATATTGGCTATTTCTTTAACCTCTGCTGGTTTATAATTCTTGTTATCAAATTGTATCTTTTTCTAGGTTTGAGAAGTTAGTTAATCAATCTCATGCAGATTATGAATCAAATTTGCAATTTTTTTTGTTGTTTAAACTAGCCCTCAACTTTTCTTCTTAATAATATATAGGCTAATAGCTATTACCATAGTTGATAAACTTGCTAAAAACTCGGTCAGTTTTTATTAACTTAATGATCTTGGTAGTTTCTTCGTTATGAAATTTAAATATCGAAGATGACTTCACAATTACCCTTGGCATACTTCGTTACCACTTGGCACTGTGGCAATCTGCCAAGCATCTTGCTAGCACATGTCATAAAAGGTTTCTATTTGGGCCTCACCTGCCACTGTCTTGAAAAATCCAACAAGATCAGGGTAAAATCCACCTAAATGAATTGAGTGTTTGTGTGTCGCGAGGGAACATTATGAACTTTGCCACTTCAAACCAAAGTTGAAAAACTCGGACTCAGCAATAACTCGGCCGACCCAAAAATTTTGAAAAACTCGGAGTCACCAAAAACTTGGCGAAAAAATCGCCAATAAATTGGCGCTTTTATCGAACATTTGAAAATATATAATTTCTTAAAATATTCTTTAAAAAACACACATGTACGCCAAATTTGTAGAACATATATATATATTGATTTAATTTTCCATCATATATAAATCAATGTTTTAAGTTAAATACATAGCAAATAGAATTTAGCAAATTAGCAGTCATGTACCAGAAAACAAGTGCAACATCTGAATAAAATAGTATTTATAATATTAATTATAATACAATTATAAAATATATATAAGTTTATTGTAATATCTTTATTTGGTAATATTTAGTAAATTATAATAATTGAATTTTATAATATTAAAATAAAAATATTGTATAATATTGTAATATAGTAATAGTAATATTAAATATTGTGTAATATTAAAATTAAGTATTTTATAATATTAAAATTAAGTATATCAAAATGAAATATTTTATAATATTGTAATCTAGTAATATTTTGTAATATTAATTAACATTAATAAACCTTAACCCCCAACCAAGTGTTGATAATGTTGTACTTGAAGGCAACCCATAATTTGGATTGATAGAATGATAGAACAAGTTTTATTGAATGGCTGGGTGTTCCCTCTGCCCCGACTCCCTTACACAGGTGTAACGTCAACGACGGACAAAAATCTGTGCCCTAGCTCAGTCGCAAAAGAAAAACGCTCTGTCGTGGGATAAAACTGCATAAAAAAATCGTCAAAAACGCTTTGATATAACCTGTAACTCTTGTTGACCGCGTTATTGACCGGTATATGGCGATTTATGGCGAGTTTTTCTCAAGAAAATCGCAGCGATTTATTTAAAAATGCAGCACCGATATTTTCAGTGATTAAATCGTCTGCCTGATTGCCGCGCAATATATCGCGATATTTGTGATATATCTGCGCGATTTTCAACTATGCTTCAAACCTTACAATCTAGTAGACACTTTGGTGATCATGTTGGCCAATGCAACGGACTCTTTGTTGCCCTCTTGAACATGTGAGTGATTTCTTTCTTGTAAAATGATTTCAATAGATTGATGCATCTTACAACAACTTATTATGCTTCTATTTGCACATTTTCTCCCTTCAAATGGCATTAACAATAAGGACCCCTTCGATCATGATCAGTTCAATTCCGAAACATCACTCCTATATCTAAGTCATGTCAGAAAGCTAGCATATCAGCTTCTTTATTCAACTTTGGAGGCAAAGGGATACTTAATTCCGCAATTACCTCACCATCATGACTGTTTAAAATACATCTCACCCCAAATTGTTCTGGGTTACCCCTCGAGGCCCCATTGAAATTCATCTTGGTCCATCCCTCCTCGAGGGGTTGCCAAACAATGTTTACCCTGTCCTAAAGTTAACTCTATGAGCCCCATTAACCTCGGGATATAACAATATGATTTACTTGCAATAATACTTACCAAATATAAAGTTCAATCTAGATAGTGAAAGATTAAAGATCAAACCTATGTTCTCTTCCAAAATTCCAAATTACAAGTTTGGCACAAATTTAAAAGTTTTCCTTCAACAATATTCATGATCATCTTTGTATCTAGGTTTGATCATTTCATACCCTTATATATGTGTTGTCCCTAATTTTGCATTCCCCAAAATTGGGGCAACCCTACGCAATTCTCAGTTGATTGCCAGGAGTTGTTCTCTAAGCGTGTCGATGTTATGGAAGGGATATTGTTCAAATGGAATCAGTCATCCCTTGATTTTGATTGTTCTGTTTCCTGACTAAACATCAAGTCCTTGCTTGTTTTTCTCGTTTTGCGTCTTGTTTTCTGGTTTCCAGTTTTGAGTGGCGTCTTGAGTTTCAGTAGCATTGTGAATGGTTTTCCATGTCCTCCCAAGGTCAATGAAAGAATGATCTTTTCTGGTCGATCGCCTAAAGTATAAGCTTATTTTGTATAAGTAATAGATTTTAAATTCTATTTTAAAACTTTGCGTTATTCTGCAAAGTTTTGCTTAGGAATTTTAATGATAGCGCGATTCT
>MU224527.1:2696786-2707906 GCA_018584345.1 Thuja plicata | reverse complement strand
GAAGACTTTGAGCTTCAGTATTGGATAATAGATTAGATTACTGATTCGAGGTGAGGACAGGAGACTTTGAGCTCATTGTATTACCTCGTCTTTAGATAAATCAGCCGCTGCCTTGTTTGATTTTTCTGACGTCAATCATCGAGTCACCGGTATTACTGTTGCAAGGTGAACTGTATGTGTTACAGTTCAGTTCTACTTGAAGCCACCTACGGTAAGAAGGGAGCCTCCCCTATTGCTGAGAGGAGAGAGCAATCTCACATACTGCTGCCTAAAACACACATTTTGCAAGTTGTAGTCATAGTGACTTGCAAAATATTTAGCCAACAACATGCATTCCAGAATCATTCAACTTAGTCTTGTAATTATTAGAAAACAATTCTCTTAGTGTTGTACTTGTTATCACCAAAGATAACTTCTCCTCCTTCATAAGTTTAATATATAGAAAACCACTCTTCGTGAGGATTCATATGGTTGTTCATAACTTCTCCTCCATCATAAGCTTAATATATAGAAAACCACTCTTCGTGAGGATTCATATGGTAGGAACAACCTGAATCAATAAGCCACGCATCATTACGAAGGTGTTAGCAGAAATAAACAAAGCATCATTATCACCATTAAGTGAGGACTTTTCTGTGGAGGAATCTGCCCCATTTTTCTTGTTTTTACATTCTTTGTTCACATACCCTTGTGTAATGTCCCTTTCTCGGACCACCTTATAGTTTACCCTAAATTCACAAATCCAAATGAAACAAATAACAAAATATAGTTAGATATATAATCCTTAATTAAGAATAAGTTGAGATAAGCCTGTTTGGAGAATTCCTGCAACTATATTAGATACAATGTATACATAATTCATGAAACACATCCAATTCTGGGGTTATGATATATATATACAAACACAACAAATCTCAATGATTAGGTAGGACTACAACCATAACGGGGGTTGTCTGATACAATGTATACATAATTCATGAAACACATCCAATTCTGGGGTTATGATATATATATACAAACACAACAAATCTCAATGATTAGGTAGGACTACAACCATAATGGGGGTTGTGATGGAAGACATGATGAGGTGCCCCAAGTATCCTTTAACCTAGGCCCAACAGCAGGACCTTATCCACTTTGGCCTTATGTAGTCCTTAACCGATGGTCCTTAACCATCATCACGAGGTGTTGTACCTAGTGGGGGCTGTGCATTGTTCCCCTCCATCATGTCAACCTCTCATCTTTTATGATTGGTTCACTTCAACAATTGATCAATGTGGGGATAGTATGGGAGTTGCAATAGGGCGCCCTTGACCCTCAACCCTAGGCCAAGGACAAGACCTTATCCACCTTGGCCTCATGTGGTACTTAACCATCATCATGAGGTCGCCTCATGGTCTTTACCAATGGTCCTTAATTGTCTTTACAAGGCACCATACCTAGTGATGAATCTTTCACCCTTTCCCCTCCTTGTACAGCCTTCCTTCCCTCAACATGAACGATTATTGCAAAGTTTCATATTGATGAATACATAGATATTAAATTCAAATATTTATTAATTGCATATAATCAGGTGTGAATGCATATGTATCATTGTATCCTAACATACATACATATATATATACACACACACACACATATATATATACACACATACACACACACACACACACACACACACACACACACACACACACACATATATACATATATATACATACATATATATATATATATGTATATACGTGTGTATATATATATAGAAGTGCATAAGTATATCTATTCTTTCATACCATTATAATCAAGAGATTGTTAATAAATCCTTCTGCTGTATATGATTGTCTCTTGCTGCTTATTTTATTGTTTTCTGCTGTCTTGTTTGACTATGTCTGCTGAACATATGTTTGCTGATCGATGCCTATCTTCTGCTATTCTCCCATCGTATCCCTTCTGTACTTATATCAAATCATCATCGTTGGAGATATGCGACCCTTGGAATATCTGACCCTTATGAAAGGTCATTTCTTCCTCACTCAATGTTTCGCACCCTCTCTTGCTGATTCACTGTCCTTGAGATTTGTCTCTGCTCCTATCTGCTCTACTTCTTAGAATATTTGCTTCCCTTATGAGGATCTCAGAATGACTAGTTGATGTTCTCTGCTCTCTATTCAGATGATCACTGCCTAATCCCAGGCGGATGTAGACAAATCAGATTTCTGATATAACTTAATTATCTCTTCCGTTCAATTCCCCTCCTAACCTTCCATTTTTAGCCTCTATCTATACCCTTCGTGTCCCTTTATTAAAAGAGGCAACTCTATAATGGAGCCAGCCCATAATTTAAGTTTTGATTTATTTTGTATTTTACAAAGGGGCACCAAAGTAGGGTAGGGTCGGCCCATTCTCGCCAATAACTAATAATTTCCTTGGGTTTAGTCAGCCCTCTATTATTATATTTTCATTTCTTTGCTTTGATAATTGTTGTCAATGTCATCTATTTAAACCTTGATCAATTTGCATAATTGAATCGCTGCTATTTTATTATTTGTAATAACCTAAGTTTGACTGTGTGATGGCCCTTGACTAGATCCACAAAAAACAGTGAAGGCCAATGATGCTTATGAAGATCGATCACAAAAGAACCTTTATCGATATCAATATCATACCAAGACAGAAAAACATCATCGAGATGAAAGAAGATTGAGAACAACAAGTATGATAGTTCGATCAGCAAAAAATGGGAGATCAATCACATATATCTGATCAAAAGAAATATTTTTAGCATCCGATTGCTTGGATCGATCAAATCAAGAAACATTATCAATGCACGAGGAGGATCGATTAAGATGGGATTAAGTATCTAATGAATAACGATTAGTCTGTGCGGAATACACAAAGTTGTTCACTATTGATAAGCACCTAATTACTATCGAGTATTGTGACATAATTACAAGCCAATGGATATCGATTTAAATAAGAAGATTGACTAATCGACTAATTGAGTCAGCGACCTGATTAACTATGAAGCGATTAGAAGATAAAGGTTTACTGATTATTATAACGGCAATCAAACAAAGGATGACCAATGGTCTTTAATCAGGCTAAGTAGCGATTATATTAACAGCGATAAAGATATTAATAACTCAGCAAATCTACAGAAGCTATGGTAATTAGAAAACAGTATATTGACGTATTAAATTAAGTCAGTGATTAAGTAACAATCAAAGGATACTGTTTCCTGGAGGGCGGCGATCAAACAAGTGAAGACTAATGCTAAGCATCAACATCAGACACTATACAAATTGATGACATTTACCAATTTGTTATGAAATGGTACCATCTGCATAATAAACTAGTCAACATCATTAACTGATTTGTTTATTCTTGACGAGGTTTTGTTTGGAAGAGCTAGGTCTCCTCAACCATCAAGAGGTGCAACTCCTTCAATCTTGCAAGATATAAGGAGGAGATCAAACTCATTCCCTGAAGGGCACCAGTGAACAGGAGTTTATAATCAGAATCAGCAAACAGCAGATAATAGAATGAATGTCTCTGAACAAACTATTAATTCTGTAATTATTGTATAGCAATCAGAACCATCTCTTAACATTCTCAATAACGTCTTGATAATTTCATTCCTTGCACAGATTAAGTCAGTAATAACACATCTCTCAAGGTTCATCCATCAAGGATCATTGTAAAGAAAGACAGTACTAGGCAAGAGAGAAAGGGGACATGATAGACTGTAATAGAGAAAAGAGCTTTGATCTGATTCTGTATTAAGGCTTTGATCTCCTATTTTGATGGGGGCATGGGACCTTGTTTACTATAGTTCCAACACTTTATTTTGCAATACCCTGGGGTTTCAGAATATCCTTTAGACTTATCCTTCTTCTTGTCCCTTTTCACTCCTCATTTCTCTTTGGACCTTCTTTGCACATGCAAGGCATATTGGGGGCCAAAATTCACGGACTGACTTCTCATTTCTTCTACGAGAACTGTAGACACGAGGTTATCCATCTTTAGCTTTCCAACACTACCACTGATAGAAACAATTAGATTTTCCCAAGAATTTGGTAAAGAACAAAGTAATAAGATGCATTTATCTTCCTCTTTTAACTTAACATCTATAGATGAGTTAAAGCCAGCTTAAAACTATTTAAATGATCTGCAATAGAATCTTCATCCTTTATTCTTAATGAATACAGCCATCTTTTGAGATACAACATATTAGTAAGTCTTTTGATTTGGTAAGTATCACCTGAACTCTTCCACAATTTGTATGCATTAGCTTTCTCAGAAACATTCAAGAGGGCAGAATCTACAAGACACAACTGTATGGTTCCTCGTGGCTTTTTTGTCAAGCTTCAACCGATCTTCATCAGAGGTTCTGGTTGAATTATTTTTTAATTTGAAACAGCCAATCGCTAATCTCTTTCTTTTGATCTTCCATCTTAAACTTCCACATCTCATACCTAGATCAATTGAACTTCTCAATTGCTAGATGGAAGGTAGAAGCCATGGTTTACAATTTTCTTCACAAAACTGCAAAACCCACAAATACAAAAGCTCCCACTATAGCCGAAATATCAACACTTGAGAGAAAGTCGTTGCACTCTCAATAGAATCGTTAGCTCTAATACTAAATGTTGGAAATCAAGATGAATCTACTAAAATATTAACTTTTACAAAACGATGCAAATCTGAATATATTTTCTTATCAAAGATTATCCAATGTGATATTAAAGTGATTGAACAAATCAGTAATAGAAAGTAGAACAGCAAACGGATGAGACAAAATTTACATGGAGAAACCCTTTCGAGAAAAAATTCCACATTAAAGAGATTCAAAGCTTGTATTAAACTTCAAATGATTTTTGTGATGTCCCCTTCTAGCTAGTGACATCATGCTAGTCAATGATTAGCCTACCAGTGGACCCTCGTAGGCTAGTAGGCATGGATAGGGGGTCTTTTCAGGTACAGTGAAGGTATGGCTTTCTGATGGTTCAGTATTGGCAGAGCTCAGTGTTTTCAGTTGGCTTAAGAGATTGTTTTTGGCTCAGTTATATGGATTTTGCTATTTTTAGCAAAGGTTTCTATATTTGGGTTTATTTTTGAGCCATAGAGATGGACCCCGGCTATTTTTGGAAACGCATTTTGGTCACATGGAGAATTATTTCACCAATTCCAGTTTCAGACGGTTTAGCCAGATTCACAATATCAAGGGAGTTATTGCATTTTTAGTGGCTAAGTGTTTAATGAAGGAATAATGATTTAATATTAAGTTATAATATAACTTTATATTAAATTACTTAAGTGATGGGTTTGTTAGCCGTAGAGTTTACATTATGCTGTGTTAGTTATATTATGCGTAGCCGACAGTAATTAGTTACTACCAGACGACAGTTGGGAATCGGTGGTGACGTTCGGTCACACCCCTTCGGGTCTATATAAGCAATGTACTTTCTCTTCGGAGGGGGAATATAGGAGAGGGACTATTGTAAATGTACTGAAGTTACGAATGATTAATAAAGATTATGGTATTCTCTGATCTATCTTATGTATTTGTATTTCCGTACAACGTCTATGCATCAGTAAACTAGGTTACCCCAGCGGGTAAACAGGGTTTAGGCTTCATAAAAGGGGGCCAAGATTAGGGCATGTTTCCTAAGTCCAAATTAATTAATTTAATGTCGCTTTTTATGTTTATTACATTAAAAGTGAATTATATGGAGAAAAATCGCAAGCTTGCTTTTCTGGTGCAATTGTGGACTTGGAGGAAAATAAAAAGGCTTGGCGTGAGTTGAGAAGGCATCCATTTTCATTTTGAAGAACTAAAATTTGTTTCCTCTTGAGCCTCTAAGAAGGGTTTGATAGTTTCAGCCATTGGAGAACGTAGTTTCTTCCGTGTGTTCATCATTTGAGCCAGTGAAATGCCTGGTGAATTTGATAATCAGAGGGAGTCTCATTCAGAGATTCTATTTGTGCTTTAGCATAGGGTTTCAGCAGTTGCAACACAAGCTCATAAGATACATCGAGATCAGAATACAGGTGTTGGTTAGTTACATCATTGCAGAGGCTTGCAGGCGTGGCTGGGAATACAGGAAAAGACGCCATTCATGCTAAAAATGCATTGGCTGGTTTAGTGCAATTTCTTTTGGAAAAATATTCAGGTTTTTATGCTTGTAAAACTCATCGTTGTTTATGTTTGGATTCCAGAACAATCTTCTTGTACTTGGTGTTGCATATTAAAGAATAATAAATTTGTAGCAGTAGCTAGATTATCTTTTCAGTATTTTATTTCAGATTTGTATCTATTTGCTTTTTCATTCAAAACCCTTGCAAAAACACAAAAACAATCATAAATCATTCAAAGGAAAAACAATTCAGCAGTTAGAGCCTGTGAAGGGTTCCTACAATTTTTGCATCAATACAATCTCTTGGAATTCTGGTAACACTTAATTATTTCAAAGACTTGCAAAACCACTTAACTTCTACTAACACAAGTTTCCAATTTACATAGGAAATAGGATGAGAATATAACTGTGGTATCTCAAAACAAGGGTTACATTCACCTACAAAAACTATACACCCTACATCTTGGACATTGTAAACTTTGCAAAAAATTATAAATGATCACATGGAGGCCTAATCCACTGCCACTCAAAATCGGTCAATTGCCACTACTCCATTAGTCACCAACGGCTCCAACATCTATCAAGCACAACATGCAAATCTTGGCACCCCACTCAGGATAATACACAAAATGCATGCAACAACATGCACGTCCAAGTGGCCTCATGTGCAAAATGGATACCTAGAAGTCTAAGATACCGATGCGTGCAAGGCAAGGGCTGATGTAGGAGCGGATGCCCTGTGGATGCCTGCTGGAAGCGCATTCCAGGCATCTGGATGCGTTGGGATGCCTCCCAAAGGCATCCCAACGCATCCAGATGCCTGGGATGCACTTCCGACAGGCATCCAAAGGCATCCCAACGCATCCGGATGCTTGGGATGCGCTTCTGGCAGGCATCCACAGAGCATCTGGGAGCTTAGTCATAGGGTCTTAATGCATTTGTGTGCTACGATCGACCTAACAGAACGACGCATTGAACAGCTAAACAGGAAGGGAGGAACCGTTGAGGAGGTTGTTGAAATACAAAGAGACCGGGAAGAGGTGATATATGTACTAAACATATTTCGTAATCTTGTACAGTCAATAGACGACCCAAGTGCCCCTGAACATGATGCTATTTTTTGGCACTCAGAGGAGCAATGACGCCAGCTCTATGATGGTTCACCAGAAGAAATACGGGAGCAAATCTCTCGCCGCCTGATGGTGTCCGCGGACCAGGGCGAAACTTGACATATTTATTATTTATATACTTAAATAAATTAATATATGAACTTGACATATTTATTATTTATATACTTAAATAAATTAATTTATGAAACTTGACATTTATTATTTATATACTTAATAAATTAAAAGTATTATTTTGAACTATATATAATAGTATTTTAAATTTATTAGAATGTTTCAAATTTAATAATATTGCTATTTTATTTTAATAATTTTAATATATATAATGTATAATAATATATAAACGCATTTCTTTGCATATATATATATATAAACACAGCCAAATGCATCCACAACCCCCCAAAAAAAAATTCACGCATCCGCGCACCCGATTCTCGCATCCGCACCCGAATCGGCAACTTAGCCTAGAAGGAATATTCTACCATTAAGGGTAGTAATTGCCATCAATGGTTGGATCCACCTCTATGAATGTAATTAAAGTTTGTCATAGGTAAATAAATATAAAAAAAATTTATCCTTCTTGTCCTTAGGCATCCATGTACACCTTCCAAGTATCATGGGGACACATGAAAATAACTTAGGGTTTTAAAGTTAATGTCACCATATCCTAACGACTCCCACACATGATGCAGCTAGTGGAGTGGTTTGTGGCTTCTTGTGGATGAAATAAACCAAGTATGAAATTGATGCTCTTGATAAAGAGCAATATAGAGATTGATGATTGTAATTTTCTATTGATTTGACATTTAACATTGAATCATGAAATACCTTCATTATTATTTCCTATGTTTTCAATTCTATATTATTTTTTGTTGCAAATTATAGATACACACACAAAGATTGCTAATTGTAATATTGTATATTAAGTTGATATTTGACTTTGAATTATAAATTAGTGTCATACCTATCTATCTATCAACATACAATGTACAAACACACTTGTATGGAGATTTTTAATTATAATATTATATATTAAGTTAACATTTGACTTTGAATTATTAATTATCATCATCACTATCACCTATGTTTTTAGCTCTGTATTTTTTCTTACAAATTGTGGTATATATACAAAAATATCCATAATTTGTAAAAAAAAAAGCCATAATTGAAAACATAGGTAATGTGATAAAGATAATTGATAATTCAATCTAAAATGTCAAAACAATGCAAAATTACAATCAATAATATTTTTATATATGTCGCAGAAACAAATTTCAGAATTGGAAACATAAGTGATAGTGGTAAAGACAATAACCAAATCAAATGTAAAGTCAAAACAATACAAATTTTTAACCAATAATCTTCATATTGCTCTTCATCATATATGCATATACGACAGGTTGAACTCAACTCTACTGAACATGGATTTTTTCTTTCTGGCAATTTTGGCAATCTTTAACGTTGAACCCATACCTGATCTAGCAACATAGCATCAAACCCTCTTCCTTTTTTAACTCTATGCAAACGATACTAGATTCTTTTTGTTGGATGACTGGATAAATAATCCTGGAAAATAGAATTATAGTGTCATCTTTAACTATGCATGAATTTTTATAAAATGAAATGTTATTGACAAATCACTGATTAAATATTCCCAAACAAAAAGGTTGATAGTTTAATCAGTTGAGGAATCACCCTTACATTACAGAAAATGTAAAGTAGAAATCACCTTCCCAAGAATCTTTGGTGATGTTTCTTTAAAGTATATAAATACTTGACATATTCGACACATTTTGTTATATTTTGCTGAATTCTAAGAAAATATCATCTCACTTAAACGATTTATTTCTTTGCCAATTTATTCTCATCATATTGGGCTTAAGATAATTGACAATTAGAAGAATTTAGTTAGTTAATTTTCTTGTTACTAATTTGAAGTGATGTCTTCTTTACCTGTATGCTGCAAAATTCATCCTGCAGTGTTATTCTATTATAAATAATTGTGAGGGGAAATCATCATTGTTTGCAACTTCATCCCATCGAGGCACAGGTTCTAAGCATGCATATTGGTAAGAAATTTAGGTAGAAACATGAGATTTCTAGAGTCCATATTAGTGTAAAAGAATGCATTTGACTCTAACTGGGTACAAGATTTTTGCATTAATGTTTTGTGTGACACTCAGTAATCCATTATAAGGAAGAAGAGAAGTTGAGAGAAAAAGAGAAGAAATTTAGCTCATAATGCTAATAGATTTTCTTATTTCTACACCTTTAGCAATTCTTGTCTTGGTTATTTATTTTTTAATTAAAAAATTCTTTCACATTGTTAAGATGATTATGTTCTCTCTTCTTAAATTTATCTTTTTTTTTCAGGCTGTACAAGAACTTTTATCTGCTAAGGATCGGCTAAGGCTAGAAGTAAACAGACAGGATAGAGGAAATGTACAGGTTGATGAAAGTTCCAATCAGTCAAATAATTTGGATCAAGTTGATCCCGTTCAAGTAAGATTTTAAGGCAGCTTCCCTTAATACTTGTCATCATTTAATAACATCAGAAAATATGTGAGGGTTAAAGACTTTGCATTCTCCCATTCACATACTGATATTATTTACACGTTAAAGTGACTTCATCAATATATTTGCGTTTTAACAAATAGCATTCAATTAATTTTGTTGAAGTTTTTTGTAACCATAATATTCAGTCAGATTATGATCAATATTAATAAAGAGTTAAATTTCATTTAGATGGATCCCAGCAAAGATTTAGATTGAGTCTTATAACTAAAATTTCAACCTTGACAAATTTTCTGTTCCAAATATGCTATTATGCATGAAGAAGAGCTGATGAGTGTCATATGTTAAATTCTGCATATAAATGCACACCACATATTTATATAGGGTGATTTAGTACTCATGATAAGGCTGTTATAACAAAACTTGAATTCCAGTGTCTCTTGGAGACTACAAAACTTCTTAGAGACTGCTAACGCTATCACCAATCCTTTGTAACCATTAATTATGCTCATATGTTGAGGAGGTTAAGGCTTGTGTACCTCGGCCAGTCTTGAGATGTCACTTAGGCTTAGGCATTTTTTATGTTTGTTCACTCGTTCTGTAATGTCCCCATTTTCATGAGCATTGGAATTTGAGGGATTAGCCTATTATTGTGTCTCTCGTAGGCTAATTATTGTGGATAGAGGGTCTTCTGTGGCAGAGGCTTTGTTAATGGAGGTTCTTTTCTTATCTAGAGTTTCGTATGTTCCAGTTTGGTCTTCGTTTGGCTCAGATTGGACTTCGTTTGGGCTCAATTTCATATACTTACTATCTATAGTAAGTTTGAGGTTGATCAAGGACCCTTTCTATTTTTGGAAAGTGTGTTTAGTCACATGGGGAAATATTAGGTGTGACTCCTGTTTCAGACGACATATTTAAAGGATAAGTAATTTGGGAGTTACTATTATTTTAGTGGCCAAATTATTATTTAATCATTAAATGACATTATAAAGTTATAATTTAACTTTATAATTTCACGAAAGTTAAGGGTTGAGTCATCATTGGAAGGGGCCATTTATCCAATTAATTCATTGAAGCCTAAGCCAAAATATTAATTAAAGTATTGGAGTAAATGAATTATTAAAAGGAAAAGTATATCTATTTATCTCACATTGGCTGGAAAAGTGTGTAAGTTCTCCCAAAAAAGTTATAAAAAACTCACTTGAGTTATTTTTCATCATTCTATTGTGCATTTGCTTTTGTTGATTTGGGTGAAGTGAAGAAACAAGGGTTTGAAGAATTTCAGCATGGTGGAATTGTGAATTCTACACAGGCTTCAACACTTTGAATTGGTGAAACATCC
>MU224527.1:2654697-2665014 GCA_018584345.1 Thuja plicata | reverse complement strand
AACCCTCGTTCTCCAAGCAAGAGCAAAAATCAACCAAAGTTCAATAATAATCATAAAACATATTCAGAATGAGCTCTTAAGTCTCTTTTATTCTTTTCTTGTGGGAGCTCAAACACTTTCCTGGCCATTGTGGGATAAAAGTTAAATTCCCACTTTTTAATTCTTTTCACTTAAAACTCTATAGTTGGTGCACAAATAATTCTTTTAAAAATTAATTGTTCACTTGGCCCCGTCTATGAGAAATTGACCCTTCACTTAAGTGACTTAAGTTATAATATAAAATTATATTATAACTTTACAATAAAAGCTCAAAACTATGAATATTTATTTTAACCAAATAAATATTAATATCTCCATTATTACTCATCATCTCTGAACTGGAGGCTGGCATGATCAAGTTGCATACGACCATACCCCATTTCTAAAAATAGCAGGGGTTCCTCACTAACCTCCTCAAGACTTACTATAAATAGCAATTATTGCATACAAAGTCCTGGAGACCTCAAACGAAAGCCAAACCTGCAAAACCCTGGCAACTAAAGAAGATGCATCCCTCAAAGGACCCTCTAACCAACCTCATTAGCCTACGAGGGACATAATAATATGCTAATCCCTCAAACTCTGATGCTCATGAAAATGGGGACATTACATATTGGTCTACAGATATAAATATCGATTGCTTTTCCAGCAGATCCAAGTATGGGTAGAGAACAAAGATAAGTTTTTTCCTTAAATATATGCAACCAAATATACCGAAGGCAATTTCTCTAGTGTGCGGTCCAATATGGATGAGTAGAAACAAGAAATAAAACCATGGATCTTTCCAAAATGTTTCAATAAGCCTAATATAGCTTCCACAACTCTTCTCTTAAGAGTTGCGTATCCTCAATTCTTAATGAAGCGTTGCGTGATTTTATCTCTTAATTACTATTTGCATTGTAATTACACTCTCTAGTGATACTTATGTGGTGTTACTAACTTCTAAAATATAAAGTAAGCACCCTTTGTAAAGTATCAAGATTCAATCACTCCAATTACAGTGCATTCACTAAGCCTATTTGCCAATGTTTTTTGATTTGTAATCGGCTCTAATGATGTCCACGTCAAGACCTTTTCCAGTTTGTTTACATCCTTAATCAGATTGTGAGGGATTTATAGCATTTGCGAGGGAGAAATCAATATTTGAGTGGAATTTTGGAGCCGCTAGCTTTACGTAGAGGAAATGCTTGTGATTTAGCATGAAGAGGGTCCGAGTTGTGGTGGAAGCCCGTCGGCATAAATTCCTAATAGCAATAGATTTAGTGCCAAACATTATTTGCATTTATATCAATGTCCAATATTAATTACGCTAGACAATTGTTGATATGATTATAATATAAGTTCCTTGTTTCCTTTATGGAACATCCTGATAATATTATTAGTCATTTATATTATGATTATAGTATTTGTTTATTTATTTATATTTTAATATTATTATTATATTGATAAATAATATATTATTATTATATTAGTAGATTATATTATATTTTTATTTTTTCATTAATTTATTACATTTTCTTTTAATATTATTATTTATGTAAAACTTTTTTTATTTTAATTATTATTTATCATTAGATCCTATTTTTAAGCGGAGACATCACATTCACTGTACAAAGAGCTTGTTTGTTTGTAATTAACATCCTACTTGAAAAATGTTAAAAAAGTAGCTTGCAACTCCCTTCACGTATTGAAGATATTGGTTAATGTTTAAAATATAATTTATCATTATAGAGAGCTTGCAATTAATCGGACAGGGGTCGTTATGAGTAGTTGAATATAAAAATTTCACTGGATAAGATAAGATAAAGATAAATCTATTTATGTCCAACAAAAGACCATAGAGAGGGTCCAAGGGACTGCCAAACCAAACTATAAGGTCAACCCACAGCAGGAACACCCAACGATGTCCAAGGAGAGAAAACGAAACAACAAAAGAAAGAAACAACACCTGACAACTAACTAGCAACCCACTAGCTTCCCTGAGCAGCCGAGAAAAAACCCGAACCAAAGGATAAGTAATAGGGCAAGAAGGGACCCCACGCCATCTCTGAGGACCTTCGGAAGAACAAGAAGAAGAAGACTGCAACTGAGTGGAGTTCATGTGCGACCTCACAGATCTAGAATGACTGGGAGGTGAACTGCATTGTCGCTTGGTACCACGCGCAGGGGATATCACCGTGAAGAAAGATGTGATAAGCCGACCAGGGTGCGGTTTCGTGGGTAGCTAATGTTTTAGACAGTGGTTTCGAAGTCTTAAGGCCTCCTAGAGATAGATTTCCATTTGGTACTAGGCCTAGAAGGGAAAGATTCCCAAAACCACAGACCTTCCAGCACCAAAGGCTTACCCCCAGCACTATACTGGCACCCTAAAACAGCCCACTTCGCCATACTAATCAAAGGGCCATTCTCCAGCCAGTTCCAAAGTGCCATCATGTACCTAAAAGAAGGAAGAGACCACTCGCAACTACTAGCCTCCACCCAGCAGCCAATGTCCACCTCTATAGGATGGGCTTCCACCTCAATAGGATCATCCCCCTCAATAGGACTCGAGGATGAAGAGAGCAGAAGTAGAGAAGGACTCTACCAAAAAACCACAGGATAAAATCCCACCTCAATAGTGATGTACTCCACCTCAATAGGAGTATTGCACAGAGGAAATAAGCCAAAGAAAGAACTGTCCTTGCAAGAAATAAAATCAAAAACCAGAGGAGGGACAAGAACGGTCGTGACGGGATACAAAACAGGACGTGAAGAAACAAGCTCGGCCTTAGTGAAGTCCAGCCTTCCAGTAACAGCCGCAAAGGGAAGGACCTTACTGCACATAGGATCAACAGACCCCCAGCAGAGCATTTCAAAATTTATGCACCAGAGACGCTCTTCCTCACCGAAACTACACCCACTTCCACAAAGCAGGTAGCTTAACCAAAAAACAAAAGGCCCAAAAAGGAAGGAGTAGACAAACCCTGAACTCCCCACCTCCTTAATCCCCGGGAGTGATAGGGACCACCCAAGAATTTGGCCTCCAACGATGTTAGTGCAGATTTCCTTTTTAGCACACAGAGACTCTCTGCAAGTCCTGTCCCCATCGCCTTCATCGTTGGAACCGCCCTCGGCATCGACCTCCTCTGCCTCCCTCTCCCACAAAAACACACCACCCAAGCATCCCTGCCTCTGCTGCAGTCGCTACAAAGACCAACAAGAATAACCCAGGCATGAAACGCCGCCTCCCAACTGTCTTCATCACTGCCGCCATCCCCTCCCTCTGCGTCTTCGCCTTCTCCATCTCCTGCGGAAACCCTAGTCCTGCTCCCGCCCACGCTCTCCATCGTTGTTTTTAGCTGAATGTTGTGGAGTGTTAATGCTTTAGGCAATCATCAAATTCAAATTGGGAAATGAACATAGGCTATCCAAAAAACATGAACATTACATAGCTTGTATGCTAGCAATATTGAAAACTTGGATTCTAATTCTATTGGTTACAAACTATTCTTATTGATTTTTTTGATTGCAAACATACTTTTATCATCTTACTGAAGCATGAAAGTAAAATAGTTGCATTAGTGAAAGATCATGTATGGAACAACCATATAGGAAGAATTGCATCTTTAATTCACATACATATTAGACCGCACTCATCAAAATACAAAAACTTTATTTCCTTTTTGAATTTGCATGCTTAGATCAAATTTGATTTGTGCAGTAGTTAGCATTATTTTGTGCATGAAAACAGCTGCAAAGATATCAGAACAGTGCAAAAACAGAATAATGTCACTTGCGTGCCTTGTACTCTAATGTGCCTTGGGATATGCCCAACAACACAGGAGTTGCGAGGAGAGGGCCTTCTTGCTATTTCTTTTCCTTTTGTTCTTGAGCAGCTTGATGTGCTTGAAGATTAAAATTAAGGTTAGTCATTCCCTTGCTGATTCCGTGAGTTATTCTGCTGCCTCGGGGCATATAGCCAGTGCCTTCCATTGACCTTTTGCTGCCTCCTGTTGACGCACTGCAAGAACACTTTCCCACTCATGCTAGAAGACTTTTGCACTTACTGTTTCCTAGGCCTCAGTCAAAGCCTCCTTAGAAAATTCAGTGGCCTGACAAACAACATGAACTCATCTTACTAGGCCTTTGTTGATCATAGCCTTCTTAAATAATCTTTGGTCAAGTCCCCCACAGCTTACTTTTCTTAGCCACATGGTGTGGTGTAGTTGTATTACTGCACCTAGTGAACCCTTCTTCCAACTGAATATATTTCCTTATCACCATATCATACCCTTGACCATATGGAGTTTCATTTGGGGTCTCTGTTAGGGACTTCTTTTTATGAGATCTAAGAGCCTTGAGTTGAATTTTCTTTTTGATCTCGTATCAATCTTTATGGCCTTCTTGAGCACAACCCCAAGAAGTTGCATGGTGCAGATTTCCTTCATTGGTTTTATTCACATACGCACAAGGCTGTAACAATCTTACTGTTGAAACCCTTGGTTAATGCATTATATAACAACAGAAAATATAGCTACAGTATAGGATCTATACTCTGATAATGAAAAGAAGGAAAGAGCAGTGCTCAAATGAATCCTATGTTGGATAGTTGTGGTTGGGTTCCAATTTTGCTTAACTGTTTGGGACCATGACTTCACCCATTTTACACACAAATTGACTGTAAATACTTGGCCTACATCAAATGCGGAAAAAACAGCAACCACTATTAGGATACTCTGATGAAAGGAAAAGAAGTAGTCCTTGAAGGACACTGTATGTTTTCGTTCAAATATTTGTGGTTTCTATTAATTTTATAATCTTATTTCTTATGAAGTTGGCATATTTGTACTCGAAACTGGACAGGTACTTGTAATAGGTCTTCTTGGATTTGGCACAGCATTAGGCTTAATTATGATTCTATGCATTTTGCATTTGCTAGTTCAGCTTTTTATTCTTTTCACGTCATTTGGTAATTTTGATGGAATGATAACCCCATATGGTATAGTTTGGTAGCAGCATATTCTTATGTTTAGCAATGCAGGTTGATTTGCTACTGGGAAAGGCATACTCAGATTGGGGTCATGTAGGAGATGCTACAGCAGTATATGATTCGTTGATAGCTACCCGACCAAATGATTTTCGAGGATACTTAGCAAAGGTTATAAAGTTTTTTTAGTGGCACATTAAACATTAATAATTAAAAGAATTATTCTATGGAAAAAATGTTATACAAATTTCCTTTAAACTAAAAATAGCACTCTCTATCGTTACTATGTTGTCTTTCATTTCCATTTTTCTGTGAGATATGAGATGCTTGATGAGCATAGTACTTGAACAATCAATAGCAATCTCTATAAAGAGGGCAAAATATATGTTTTTTTACAAGTGCCAGTAAATACTGTATCACATATTCTCTGCCACAGCTGTGCATGGGATTTGCAATATGTTATCTCAAATTTCTTGGAACTTGTATTCAAAATAATTCTCAAAAGTTTTTTGGTAGAATGGTATGGACTATGGTCTATGGGTACTTTGAGATCTTTAGTGAAATATGTCTAGCTTCAAAAAATGTATTCATGGATAACTTCTGGGAATCTTTCAGACTAAAGAGTAGACCCTATCTGACCTGAAATAAAAGCAAAAAACTTATGAACCAAGTTTCATATATTTTAACGAGTATCTGTGAAGATGTGAAAGCACCTTATCCCACCATTTGATGTCCAATAACCATTGAGTTAGAATGGCATTTGTGGAAAATTCCTTTTGCATTTGAAATAATCTAGTCTATAACAAACATAGATTTATTTATTTCAAGAAACCATAACTTAATGTGACAGAAGCTAGACTACAATTTGATTAAACTTTAATTTTATTCTAGATTTACCAAAGTTGCATGGACACGGATATGCAGATACAATACGGCCATTTTTTGAAGACCCCAAATATGAATACAACTGGAGACGACATTAATAAAAAATACACACATATTTAACACAATTTTCAGAGTTATTAAAGGATATTTTCATTACTTTAAAAGCAACATAGACACATAATTGCAACATAAATAATTATAAGTTGAATTAACAATTTAATATACAAACCATGGCTTTTAATTAAATTAACAATAGTGTCAATTAAATCTAAATTAAAATAAAATTTAAATCTAAAGAACTAAATATACAATAATAATTTAAATTTAAAAATAAAAATTCACTTTCACATTTAATTTTTTAAATTTAAATTAAAAGTTTAAAACTATAATAAATTAAATAAATATAAGTTAAAATAAAATTTAAATCTAAATATTAATGATTAAGTAAAGAATAAACAATAAAATATATATTTAATAATCTTATTTATATTTAATTTTTTAAACAATAAAATTTAATTTAATTTTTTTTTAACATTTAAGCAATATAATATAAATATCTAAGTTGCCAATTTAGGCATGAGAGCGGGTACAAGATACAAAATTGGTATGCATGTACAATTTTTTTCTTGGGTATGGGTACACGTATGTTATACATATATTATATTTAATATATTATAATATATAAAATTGTTACATTATCATATATCGTATACTTAATGATACTATATATATCAAGGTTGCAAAACTCGGACTCGGCAAAAACTCACTAAGGCCTGAAAAAAAAATTGGGAAAAACTCGGCAAAGAACTCTGGATTTTAAAAAATAGCTTAATTTTAATTAGAAATGCATTTTTTTTGCTAAATTCAATGAGAAGATGCATCCAATGAGTTAATTAATGAGAATACAAAAGAAACAAGTTGAGTTTAGATATATATAAATGCAAAGTGGGTACAAAATCGCATTCTCATACGGAATGCTAATGGCTAGAAGCCTAGAAGCAAAATAGTACTAAATAGTTTATGTAAAACTAGAAGTAAATACATCATTACAACTAAATCTTCCTCTTCCCAGCCCTACTAGCAAATGTGGGAGAGGAACTAGAGGGTCTAGTCCTAGTAGTAGAAGTAGCACCCTGCACTGGGCGTGACTGTGCCTCTTTGCTCGGTATCTCTAATGATGTGTGTGGCTCTCTCTCCATTTTGGATGTAGCTCCTCCTCGCACTGGCAATGACTCCTCATTTGACTCCTCATTTGACTCCTCAATGTCATCCAATGTGAAACCAAATCTACCCTCCATAGCTTGCCTCTCCAAATCTGTGATGTCATCCTCTGTAAACAATGGAGGCTGCTTCTGTGTTGTCCAATCACTGTAAGGATCTATATCGTCCAAATCAATAGGACCAACTGGTGCTTCTAGTGCCTTTCTTATGCGCAACTTAAGATTATATTGCACATAGACAACGTCATTGAGGCATTTTTGGGACAACTTGCTTCTCTTCTTTGTGTGGATGGACTCAAATAAGCTCCAATTGCGCTCACAATGGGATGAGCTACAAGGCTGGCATAAGATTATGAGAGCAAATTTCTTTAGATGTGGGGTATTTCCACCCCAACTTTGCCACCAATCATCTGCAAAATAAAATATTGAGAAGTTAGAAAGCAAAGAGAAAACCGAAAACATAATTTATCAAATGGAAAAATTGCAAATGTTTTACTTTTACCTGGAGTTTGAGTGCCTCTTGCTCTCTTTGCCAGTACTGAAGAGAATAAATTACCCCTTGATTCCACATACATTTGTTGTTCGGTCACAACAAGGTCTCTCTCCGCAACATTGGGTATCATCCTCTGAATGCATAGAGAGAGGCCCTCCATGACCTCTCCATTAGGATCTGTTAAGTTTTAAGATAGCTACAAATGTAATAGAACTCTATGTTGTATGTGTTTTCCAAATGCAACAATCTCTCTTTCATTTATATTGGGGATGAGGATAGGAGAGACATGTCCCTTCATGAGACATGTCTATTCATTATTATTTATAAGAAAGGACATGCCTCTTCCCATTAATTATAATTTAATCAATCTTATAATGTTTCATCCATCAATTATTAATTAAGGATAATATAATAATTTAATATTAAATATTAAATTTCATTTGATTAATAATAATATAACATATATATTATATTATTATTAATCAACATATATTATATGTATTCTGATGATCATACAGCTGAAGCTACAAACATTAACACTCCCTCTTAGCTAGGGAGGATGATCAAACAAAATGTGTAGTGGTCTCCCGTGTCAACACTTATGGCCCTTACCATAGCTACACAAAACATCAACACTCCCTCTTAGTTAGGAAAGATAAAATTCATCAAATACAATTCACAAAAGATCCATTACTTTTAAGAGAGAAGATATCACCTCATCGTGATATCAAGAGATATGGTCTAACCAAGAATATCAAGTCTCATGATATTCACCATAACTCAAAAAATATTTTAGATATCACCCCAATATGATATTAGAGATATGGTCTGACCAAGAATATCAAGTCTCATGATATTCACCATAACTCAAAAGTATTTTAGATATCACCTCAATATGATATCAGAGATATGGTCTGACCAAGAATATCAAGTCTCATGATATTCACCATAACTCAAAAGTATTTATAAATATCATCTCATGATATCGGGAGCATTGGCCTGCAGAATATCAAGTCGCATGATATTCACCAAGTGCTCAGAGTAATGGCCTACCAACATCAAGTCACATGATGTCCACCAAGTACTCAAAAGCTTACAAAGATATCATCTCATGATATCAGGAGCATTGGCCTACAGAATATCAAGTTGCATCATATTCACCAAGTGCTCAGAGTAATGGCCTACGAACATCAAGTCACATGATGTCCACCAAGTACTCAAAAGATGTCCATAGGTAATGTGCACTTACCATAAGAACATTCACATCTTCTATTATGATTTGTTTTAGCCATCACAAGATGTCTATCACAATAGAAGATGCCATCGATCATGATCTGTTTCAGCCATCATGAGATGTCTATCACAATAGAAGCCCAATTTATTGTAAGATCGTCACCTTTTAATAACTCTTACAAATACAAGTGATAAACATTTGGAAGCCGTCACTTCCTCATGATGTACATAGGGGGAAGGCCAATTAAAAATATGGAGTCACACACATGACATCAATCATGCCTCAGCGCAGAGGGTGAAAACAAGGGATTTCACCTCGAACTTCTCTCATAGAGAAGAACTCATTGAGCATATATCAATTTGTTGATCATCCAAGATTGCTTATGATGAAATGTCAAACTCCCTCTGAATCTGATATCAATCTTCTTAGCTCCTCGTCCAAAGTTACCTCTAAAGAGTCAAACTCCCTCTGAAAACAATTTCTCGTGCTTCTGTCCTGAAGGTATGTTAGAGAGAGATTACAAATAGCTTATAAACTAAACTATCGCATATAGAAATACCAAAGATAGAAGCATACATGATTTTACTAGCCAATATTATAGCATAAATTTAAAATTCAATAATTCATGTGCATTAATAAAACATGAAATACTTATCTTAAGTTTCAAATATTTCCTTTTGTAAGGTGAGCCCATATAGGAAATATCAACTCTCATCAAAATTGAAGTTGTTTGCGGCAGACACATTGCAGGATATGATAATGTTGTTCGTGCTAGCCATATTGATGACCTTCATGCAGAGCGACAACCTAGAGTCGATGATCACCATTTTCTCACTCTCCACTAAGGATGGTTCAAATGGAAATGTAACATTGGTTATTATTCCCCCACAATGTACAATTCCCACTCTTATATCATTGAACAATACTCATGTCTTTTTGTGAAATGACTTGATTGCTCCAAGAGAGGTGACACTCCATAATTAATTCTTTCTTTCTAGAAAGAGACACTTTCTTGGATACATTCTTCTTTGTTAATGCTTGACCATGATCATAACAAATTAATATATCTCTTTAATAAAAGCCTCTTTCAGGAATTTCAAATAGACCTGTACACAATCCTTCATAACTTTTGAACTCCACACTTTCTCTCCAATCGCTCTTGTGAGATTCTTCTAAATTTGTTTTTCATCTACATATCTAAAATTCAGAAAAATCCAACGGTGGATTTATGATATATGATCCCTTTGCTGAGAGTGTATTTTCTAAGACAGTCACACATTCACCATCAACAAACTACTCTCTTACATTTGCAGTCTGGCTTTGATACCATGTTAAGTTTGCAAATGGAATAGAACTCTATGTTGTATGTGTTTTCCAAATGCAACAATCTCTCTTTCATTTATATTGGGAATGAGGATAGGAGAGACATGTCCCTTCATGAGACATGTCTATTCATTATTATTTATAAGAAAGGACATGC
>MU224527.1:2593256-2644137 GCA_018584345.1 Thuja plicata | reverse complement strand
ATACAAAACAAAGAAAGAAACAACCCTTCTGCAACTTCTGTCTAATTCTCTAAGACCACAAGAAAACACAGGAAAATCTATTATTTTAAATTAAAATTTACAGAAGTTCAGTGAAAGGATCTTCTTGACATCTTTCACCTTGACCCTCAACCCTAGGTCCCAAGCCGAACCTTATCCTCCTCGGCCTCTTATGGTCCTTAACCATCATCATTAGGTGGCATATGCCATACCTATTGGGAATCTCACCATTCCCCCTCCTTGCACTCCTTCCTCCCACATGACCGATTATTACAAATCCCATATTGGTAATATGTCGAATTCAAATATTTATTTATAGTGTGTGTTTGTGTTTGCGTTAATATATATATATATATATATATATATATATATATATATACAATTCATTGCATATGATCAGATAGGAACATTATATATCTTTCATCTATATATAAGAATCTATCCATCAATGCACAACAGTTAGAAGTTACCGTTAGTTCCAGCAGCTGTATGCACTTATTACTATTGTTGTACTCAATGCCAGCTCCCGAGTATCTGTTTGTTCTCCTCACTGTCGATATCTCTTTAAGACCAATGATACCCTTGATCGCTGACATTAATATGGTTTCTGTAGGATAGATCTGCTGGGTACAATGGTCTGAGATCACTGATAAATGCTGCTTCTACTCTTATCCGAAGAGCCAGATTTAAATATGAATCTCCTTCAGAAGTCTGCTATAATTTACACTCAGGCCCTAGCTGAACAAAATCTCCTCCCAAGTTGACTATTGGAGTTTAGTTCTTTATTGCTCCAGTTCTGCTCCTCCTTTGAAATGGTTACAACCCTTCATTTCTGTCTTTTAATTATAAGTACTGCCTTTTTAAGTTGTATCAAACCCTTAATCGTCGTTAATAATTACTGCCCGTTATTTTATAATCATTGTCTTCTATTAAAAATATTGCTGCATACAATCAAACAAAATCCCTCCTTTGATAATCGCTGATATATGCAAGAAGTCATTGCCTTTAAACTTGTGTTATTCTTTATCTTATATTGCTGCCTGACTTGCTGTTCTGATGTTGCTGATTTGCTCTTAAAATCAGATTGATATTGCAATGATTCGATGCCTCAAATGAGTCTTAACATATCTCTCTTTATACCTTCCAAGAGGCACCTCTTCACCAAACAACACAACTTATCAACTCAAGTCAGCTTAACACATAATTTTTAGTTTGCATTTAATTTATTTACATTTTTAAGATAGGGCACCCATCTCTAGGGGGTCGGACCTACTTATAATTTATTTTAATTCATCTATAAAGGGCGATAAGGCAAGGAGGGTAGGCCCTAAGTAAATATGGTCGGCCAGCATTTGAGATTAACATATAAAATATTCCCTTGAATTGTTATTTACTTATCTTCTGCTCCCCTTATTAATTGCTGCAGTTCGGGTTTCAGACGGAGTACATGACATGACGATGAGAACGGATTGGATATATTTAAATATTAAATTTTGTATCTCATCTACCTTTGATTTATTTTCATAGGCATTGCTAATGTATCATTCTCAATCTGTGACCAAACAGTACTTGTCTCTTTTCAAGAAACTGTTATCTCTAACATAGATATATGGGCTTCTAAAATCTTTTCCACAAACATCAAGACAAACAACATCTACCATCTGATCCGTAAAATGTTTATTTATACTAAACATTGTAACAACGGCGAGGACGCATGAGCCAGCAGAGCCGAAACCGGAGGGAACCCAGGGCCGCACTGGGACCGGAATGTGGGGGGTTATTGGGTTTGTCGTACAAAAACATATAAAATATATATGTACAGATATGCAGCAGTAATTAAGTTCAAAATACACCTCTCTGCTAATAGTCAAATAACATAGCAAAATACACCACCATATTAATGTTTTAGTTCAAAAATAATAATGTCAAGTGTCAACAATCAGTCATCAAAAATAATAATGTCAAGTGTCAACAATCAGTCATCACTGATCAAATATCATATGGGTCATCAAAAATGTCAGCATCCTCCATATGTTGTGGTAGTTTAGAAGATCCACAAATGGTGCTACTGATAGTGGCACTGGCACTAGCATTGGCAGCAGTACTAGCATTCCCAGTCTCATGATCACTTGGTGGCTCATAGTCATCATCAACTCCAAGTGCAGAAAGGTAGGAAACTGGAGCAACCAACTCAGCATGCTCTAGCTCAATATCCCATTTCTTTGTCTCCCCTTGTTTGTAGGAATTTTCTGTGTGAGGAGCCACAAGTTGGAATGCACAAACACCAAGTCCTCTTCCTTTTTGGAGTGTAGTCTATTGCGCTTAATTGAGTGGACAAAGGAGCATGTGCTCCAATTCCTCTTAGATGAAGATGAACTAGCAACCTATCAAGATTTTGAAATTAGAGAGTTTAGAGTTATAAATAAATTTAAAATATTAATAAAACAATAAGCTTAAAAGCAAGATAGAAGACTTTTTAAAAGAAAACTAAGAACTTATGATAAAATTTTGATGGCAAGAGGTTGTAACTTGTAGGTGCCGGTATGATTCTCCATGAAAGTACCACCGACTATGAGCATCAACCTTGTACTTGTCCTAGAGAGCGTCGAGACCACAATCATTTGTGCTTGCAAAACTCGTGAATTCAGCCCTCACTGCAGGCCGTATGTCATGGTGAAAGAGTCTGTGAAGTGCTGCCTTATACCCTTAAGCAACTTTGGGATCTTTATATGGGGCAATTCTTGTGATTATCATGCTTCTAACTTATATTTATTATATGTTTGAAGTTTTGAAAAAGTATGATGTATATATAAATTTATAATATATCAATATGTATATGTGTGTGTGTGTGTGTGTGTGTGTACACGTATGTGTGTGTGTGTCTGACAAACCCGAACCTTTATCAGAACCAAGATCGGTAACTTAGGTCACAAGGTATGCATGGGACAAGAAAATTACCTGTGAAAATGTTGCACTTGTGAGTGCTCTTTGCAAAACTAAACAGAACTCCATCGTATTCAAGTGTTTTAATTGGTAAAGCTAGCATGCCCCATTGGTTAAAGTGCCCATAATTTGGATTCAGACTTTCATCATGAGTAGTAGCATAGGCATTGTTGTTTGTTAAATGTAAAGTTTGTTTTGTAGGGCCATAACAGGACTGGTGGTTTCAATTGTTTGAAGTGTATTTTTAATTATTTTCTAAACATTACCTTATGTAGTTTCCATCTTTAAGGTTATGAGTTGTGGATGAGTACTTTTAATGTTCTGTAGTAATCATGATAAATTTGATGATTAACTACATTGTTTACAGGGAATACTGTTGAAGGAAAATGGTAAAAGTGGTGATGCAGAGCGCATGTTTATTCAAGTGAGTGCACATCCTCTTTCCATTATTTGGTATTTTGTTAAAAAAAAAAATTAAAGTAGTCATTAATTCTTATTTATCCTGAATATTGGTTTCCTATCTGATAAAGGCATTTCCTCCTTTGTACTAAATATGAACAAGCATTTACAATATTTGAATTGTATAAATTGTATCAGGCAAAATATTTAGCACCTCCAAAAGTAAAGGCTTTTGTAGACCGTTACACCAGCAGATAAGATGCTCTGAAATTCAGGTGTAATACTTAATAGAATACTGGCTGTGGAGTTTGCTTGGCAATTTTCTCTGGTAAAGAGAACAGTTTGAAAAGGTAATATGAGGACTTCAAGATCAATGATTCTACGATGGTATTTCAATATTCTGATTGCCAGATGAACTTCTCACGTGCACAGCCAAGCCAGGTTATAGAAAAAATATTTTTGGATCCAAATAATAAGTTGAAGTCGCCTGAAATCTCAGATACAGGGGATGCGAACTGTCCGTGTCCTGTACAAATGTATCTGTATGACTATTTTAAATGTATCTGTGAACTTAGTAATATTCTTGAATACCCTATTTCAAAATGATGTCCTCCTCCCACTCCCTGTATCCCATCTCTACTGATTATGGCCTAGAAGGCCTAGCTGCAAACTTCACTTGCTGCGTTGAATCTATACCCAGTATTCCTCGCTTAGTCCTGTCTGTATGTGGAGCATCATAGATAAATTTTATGCCAAATTTGCAAGTCTTTTTTTAAGTGTATACCTGCAAGAATACTTTATAAAAAAATGGTAAATTCTGTTAATGTTGAAGAGAACTGTTTTATCATAAAAACTAAAAAGTAAAACAATGACAATCACGAATAATCTCTTGTACAAACAGCATTTTCAGAATTTTATAAAGTTGTATAAGGAAATAATCGATGCCAATCAAGATTGTTGTGTTTTAGTCAAAATGAAAGGATGGTTGAGGAAACCTTAAATAATTCTATTAAATGTTGGTTTTGTTTTACAAGCATTTTGAGAGAGTGTTCATCTGTAACCAAATATTTGTTACAAGCTGGTGATTATGATTTCTGGAGTTTTCTTTTGTTGTACTATAGACTCGCTTTGAAAAGAGCATTGACTATGTAAGCTTTATTTTTTGTACAAACATAAGAATTTGAACTATATTGTTTGCTAGCTTTGTCCATAACTTTACATTGCTTCATTTTTCTAGCATCTTGGGAACTATATTGAATTTGTCTTCATTGAAAGTGCAAGAGGGAAAATGGTGCATCTTCATCTTTTGTGTTGTTTGTTTTCTCTGTGTCTAATCACAAACGCACTTTTTATTGTCCAAGTGATAATAGATACTGGATGTGTTAACCAAACAGTTTGGAGATGCCTGTCGGGAAAACTATCATATATTTGTGTGTTAAGTGCAATTAAAGAACTAGTGCACTTGGAAAGTTTAACAGTTCATATATCGTGGTTTCCTATCATGACAAATATTCATGCTATTTTTGGTGATAACTCTTATGCATTTATTCTATTCTTTTGTTAAGTCACCATTAATTGATTGTTAATGTTCTGGCAAATATTGAGTGGTACTGGTTGTTGAGACTTGAGACATTGCCTAGAAAAAGTACAAGTTTTCAGTTTCAGGTTATGTTACAGTCCAAGTTATCATGTATAGGCCATGACCAAGCAAGGGAGTGAGTCAGGCCCTGCTGGTCCACCTGAACCATTACTAATTTCTTTTTTGTTTGCTTAGATTTGAGTATTAGCAACCACAATTCCAATTAATTTATCACTTAAGAGTTGCAAAGTGTTAGTTCATTAAATCATATTGATCAGTGCATTTGAATATGAGTATACCATACTTGTATGTACAATAATCATAAATGTACATGATAGTCATTTCCCCTAAAATAACACCTCCTCAGTAAAGTAATAGCAAGTGGTACTTGAAAGAGGCTGCATGCCTGATAAATGCCAAAATTGATTTTTCAAGGAACAAACATTAACATGGAGACTGTCAATATACATAAAACATTTTTTATTTCGTAATGGGGAACAGAACTCAGCACCTTCTAGGTGCCAAGAACATGGCTTAGTCATCATACTATATGCCCTTTGGCATATATAAAACATTCTTATCTTGGCAAGTTAACAACAACTACCTAACAACCATAACATTTTTGTGTGCATTCACTAAAATATCCAAGTCATTAAATTCAACTTCTATAGGTCCATACTCTACTAATGCTGATTTAGGAATCAGTGACGAGGTTTATGTTATACCTTTATGATGTTCTTTTGTGAACCTAGGGTAGGTTATATACATAGTTGCACAAGTAACATACAGTCACTGGTCAATACACAGAGAGGCGTAGGATAAATGTCTATAGCCATAAATCCACCACCATAGTCTTTAAAACCATCTTTTGATTCTTGTAAAACTATGAGTTTCCTAAAAACCACCTATTCACTGTCAAAACAACACATCATACCCTTGAAACCACTTACAATCATCCCCTATACACATAAATCATATTTTTTTCAATCCAAAACTACTTAAAGCTCACGAAAACTACATGTTTCTAACTTCAGACTGCTTGAAGTCCATGACAACCACATTTTTTGTTACAAAACCATGGGTTTTTAGGGTAGAACTACTGGGAAAACCACCCCCGAATGTGTAAAGACATTAGTTCCTAGACCTGAACTACTCTTGGCCTAGTAATCAATCCTATGACAGAGTATAGGACAGTTAATATTGACAACGATCACTTTTGTCTTGTAATTAAGCGATTGGGTTTGAGTGTTTCATAAAGTTCTCTATCCTGTAGTGCATTAGCTATATCTTTTACAACAAACCAATTTTTATTGTAATGCAAAATTTAAGACTGGTGATTATTGAGAGGCCCTTTGTGCCAGACACCTCACACACGTTCTTTCTTTAGACTTTGAAATGGTTACTATTCCTTTACCTGTCTTTCTAATGGCAGCCATAAAAAATAATTAAGATGCTTAAAGGCAAAGTCTAATATAGAATTGGTTATAAGTGAATATCCTGCAAGTTGAGTAGTAGGATTGTGATCAAGCAAAGTTGTACTTGTGATCCCAAGAACAACTTTGTGTCCTACTAGATTACCCAGCTTTGTCTTCCTTGATGATATGAAACTTGAATGAGAAAGGTTCAACGAATTTTTAGCATCCTTATCCATTTTGAGAATAGTTCTTTATACTACCCAAAAACTTTGTTGCAAAGGTACCGATTCTTCATCGCCAACTTGGCCATCTTGACTTAAAGGAAGCTGTTTGTATCCCAAAAATCTCTTTTTAGTTGACATTGTGTTAATGTTAAATTGTTGAGCCATTTTTTGAAATTTTGCATCTTGAAGCATAAAGACTATCTAGAAATCAAATATGAAGGCATATTGTAGAGATCCAGAATGAGAAAATACCTTTGAGACATTCAGAAGGGACCTTTTTCACTATTTTGCAGTCATGAAAAGTGGCAACTGCGAAATGGTGAAATTTCGCTATTTCGCAGAAGCAGAAAACAAAGACAGCAAAACAACGATTTTTGGCTATCTCGCGAATGACATCAAGGAGAGTAGCGAAATAGCGATTTTCGCTATTTCGTGATGGACTTTTTAACAAGTTGCGAAATGACAAATAGAACAATCAAATTTCTGTGAGCAAGATTTCAGAGATGCTGTAATTTCGACATGCTGCAAAAATGATGTCGCCAGAGAATGAAATGATCGTTCGGAAAATCAAATTTCCTATCTCTAGTAAAAATCTTATGTTCGCACAATCTGTTTTGGATTTTTGACCAAAGCCAAATCCAAAAGATAGGTATTTATTAGTTAGTTTGTTGATTAGTTTTTTTTCAAAAAAAGTTTTTAATTTTAGCATAAGGTGGTGTCTCTTCACCCTAAAGGGATGTAAAAACCATCCATCCACATATATATGTGGTATAAAATGTAATAAGAGATATAATATAAAAAGATAAGAAAAGGGAGGAAGATGGTACTGTAGGAAGATAGCATGGATGGTGACTCAAATGTAAATCAATTGTATTCACTTTTTTTATTAATACAAAGAAAATTTGTTTCATGTCCAAGATTGAAGAAGTAAGTTCGTTGTTTTTTATTGGATTAGTCCTTTGCATTTTCAGTTACACATAGTTTTCTTTACTGTTAGATGTCGGGAAATTGAAGTTTTTAATATTAGTTTTCGAGCATCAAGGGTTGTCTACGAAGCTCTCATCTATACAAATCCTTGTCTAATTGGTTTCTTGCCAAGGAATTAAAATTCATTTAGACTAAGACAAATATTATTATCAATTCATCCTTGATGTCATAGGGGAGGGAATCTAAAATTGAATTGCAGAGTGTACATGAGGATTCAAACAAAGCTTGACTACATTCCGCCCAATTAGTTGGATAAGGGACTGACTGTGTATCTCCTCAAAGAAGGATTTTTATAGTTGTATGAGCATTGAAGTTCTTTCATTTCATCCTTGTGAAATATATTATCTCATACCCAAAGCATTCTCCTTATACACAAATACAAATTCAATTACAAAGCATTCATAACTTTCAAGCACAAGTAAGAAGAATATTTTCTTTTTCTGATTAATCTCAAGGAATGTTTGCCACCTTGAGAAATCAAACAAGTTTAAATTCGTTATATAAAGACACCTTTGTGTTTGGGGTGAGGGTTTACCCACCTAGGTTTAGCGAAGCCTGAAGTGCAGGGGAATTGGATTGTTCCCGTTCGTTGGCCAAGACTGATTGAGCAATCTAGGAGAATTGGCAAAAGCTCTTGGATTTTCAATCTGCGGTTTTGGGAACCAACATTAGTAACATTAGTTGATTGTGTCAATGTAAGAACCCTCTGTGGTTCTAACACTGACATGCACAGATTTGACCTTTTGACATTTCGTCAAACAGTTGACATGCAATGTCAAAGTTCTGATTTCTGAGTCTATATGGTTTGCTTCATTTGTATTTTAATGCTTTTTGCAATTACAAAACATATACAAATGCATGGATTTTCAGAAGTTAAATAAACTATTCATTGAACCTTCATATTTTATTATCAGAATGCAATTCTTCCTATCAACTTAATTCATTCTCTATCAAACGAGAGTTACAAATATGTGTGCAATGTTGATAATATGTCTGAAACTAATAATGAAGAACTTGTAATAATTTGCATGCCTGTAGCATATTCCAGATCAAATCGTAGCCTTATGGTATTAATCTCATATGGTCTCCAAAACTCTCGGCATTAAATAAAGGCACCAAGCATCCCAAAATGTGCCTTATATAAGTCTACGCTACCCCAAATAATCAACGCAGCCTCTAAGAACTTAGCCACTGCCTGTAGCTGCCATTGGTGGCTCTCACCAACCCAAACGTTAACCTCTAGCAAACTGCCACCACTCAATATGACCTGCGGCCAACAATAACATCAAATGCAGGCCCTTACATTGCAGCGATCTGCAATAACGAATCATTTCCCATCTCTGCAACATTCTCTAAGATGAAACATTGAATCCTTCACTCAGTTGGATCCCAATTTGAAGCACAATTGGATGGTACTGAATGATGCCACCTTTAGGCACAATTCACTGGCTTTGAAAACCAATTCAAAGTGCATCAAACTCACTAGAATTCACAATTCTACGAGCTCATAAATCTCAAAACCCTTGGCTCTCACAATTCACCAAAATCAAAGGCATAATAAAATGGTTTGATTTTGCATTTGAAAGCCTTTTATAATTTCTCAAGGCAAAATCAACCCATAGCTTGAAACTCACACTTCACATAAATTAAATTTTATTTGCTTTTTGATGAAGATTGACTTTCAACATTAATAATTAATTCATTAAATGATATTTGCTTTTTCATGTGCTCATGTTGACTTAGGAAAAACATTAAATAATTGGCACCCTCTTCTATATTATAACTATTTAATGCACTTTATGAAGTCACTTGGCCCCACTCATTAAATAACTTTATAAAAAAATTAAAAATGACTTGTGATTAATAAAGCGACTTTATTAATGATAAATAATATCAATGCGGAAAGAGTCAATCATGATGCAGACCATAAGTCTAGGTGCCCTGCCAGATATAGCAACTTCTCAACAGTGACTTATTATAAATAGTAAGTTCCAAACTGGAAGGTCTGGAAATCCCCACAACTCCATGCTACTACCAACTGCTCAGATCCTTTGCTTAGAATATTAACCCCAACTTTCTTGAAATGGTAACTTATTATAAATAGTAAGTATGCTAATTTGACTCAAATGAAGAGCAATCCTGAACATTTCTGACCACTGGAGTGGGAAAATAGCCTCTGGCCCTGCCAACTGGACCCTTTGAACAACTTCATTAGCCTTGAGTGTTAGGAAATAGGCTAATCCTCTAAAACTTGATGTTCAAGTGAAAGGGAACATTATAGTCAACAACAATTTAACCTTCACTATTTGATAAATTTACTGGGACAAATAGAAACATAACAATTTATATTTCATCCCCATCCATATTATACATCTGAATTACTAATATCATTAACTCCATGTTGGTGAAACCCTTGCATCTTTAAGAGTTGCAAGTGCTAGTACATACTAGTGACAAAAAGTAGTTGGTGAAAAAGGTGGCAACTTATTTAAATATTGTGAGGACAAAACCACATATTATCATGTTATTATTACATCATTATGTTTTATTTTATTGGGATTGTGTTATCATATTTGCTTTATGAAAGCCTTTGCTCATCGGCCACTCAAATTGTCTTGTAGGAAAGCATTTCTGCCAAACTATCATATTTGACAATAGGATATTATTTGTTTAATCTAACAATAATTAATAATGTTTATTTAGTTATATTAACTTATAGATGTAATATATAATTCCAACTTTTTTATCATATTACATCTATTCAAACAAAGGATGAAACATTACATGGAAGCTCATATATAAATTTAATGAACCATAACAAACACAACTAAGTTACTACGTCGACCCCTGCGAAGCTCGAGCCCTTGTCCAATTTGATTCGGGTTAATGGTCCAAATTTGGTCCCCTATGGGTTTAAGCAAGGTCTTGTTTAAATCCTATTGGTCAATCCTTGGCAAACCTAAGGTAAATTTGGTGGGCAGCCATTCCAATTTGCCAAATTTTCCCATTTTTTTAAAATTTTATCAACTTTTCCCCCCTAAAAAGTGCAATTGGCTTGTCAAACACTAAAATGTGGTATACAAAACATCCAAAAGGCAAAATTAAACTCATTTTTCATATTGTGAATGAAAATGAAAAATATCATCCTCCATTGTTGAACTTATTTTCTTGTCTGCCATTGAACGCTCTAAGATAGTTGTGTTATTCCTACACATTTGTGAGAGGTTGCTTGTTGTCAAGGAGATTATAGAGGAAGATTTATTCAAAAGAGGTAAGTCTTTTGAAGTTTTTGTCCTTTTTTTTTCCTAGCCTTTTTTAACAAACGAACTCTCTTGTTTTGTTTTGAAGTTTTTTTGTTTCTTTTCATTTCTTCTAGATATTTGTAACACATGCTTAATATTAAACTATGACCTGATAATTAAGTTATATTTCTATATTATATTTGTTTTAATTCTTCAAATGTGTTGTTTATTGAACTTGTTGTATTAGGGATTTGTTACCCCCATTTTTCGATTAGCCTAATTTCAAAACTTTTACTCAAATTCATTAGTTGGCTGATATTGTGTATATCTTAAGTGTCTTCAAAATGGATGAACATATGTGCATAGTCAAAGTCGTCATCTGGAAACCTTGTCATGAGTCAGTTGAGTTGTGTCTCATCATCATAATTTATTAGATTTACCCTAAAGCACTCAAGTCCAATTGGTTAGAGTATATTAGTGATGTCAAATCCTATGTTAGGTGGCAAGTTGAAAATATATTGTGTATCATTGCATTTGTACTTGGGATCGACCATGTGCATTGGTGTAAAATGTGAAAAAATAACTAAATATCAAAAATTGTAAAGGTTTAGGCAAATTTGGTGTATGGGTATGTTTCTAATGGTATTTTGACAAATGCAACAAGTTTTAACATTGACCCAGTTCTCGGGTTTTGAGATTTTAAATTTTGATTTTTATTAGCCAAATTACAAAAAAACAAAAAAACTGAATGTTCTATTTGCTTGAAATGAAGTTATATTTCTAAGTTTTGGTCATAATGGCATCCTTATCAACTTGACAAAAGTTCGTGATAAGATATTTTTCCAGTCAAAAGATATGGATATTTTATTTTTGTGGTTTCAAAGGCTTATCAAGAAGTTTGTTAATAGACATACAAGAGTAATTGAAATCCTTTCAAAAGTTAAGATTCGGGCCTTAGGCACACATGTTCACACGTTCTCCTTTAATACTAAAGTGCTCCTAAATTCTAACTTCTTAACCTTTGATCTTTGAACATTTAAAAAAAAGGAACTCAACTCTTATAATTTTGAGAAGTTTAAAAATGGTATAACAAATGCCCAGCCAAACATGAATGTAAATAATGCCAAGCTTCACAACCTTTGCTAAGCATCCTTCTTGCTCATGCCAAACGGGAGACTTTTGAGTAGCCTTTTAAAACCTTTAGGCAAATGTAGTCCATGGAAATATGGAACTTTGAAATGGCATATGGACAACCATCAAAGCATAAAAGATGATCTTTATAAGAAATTATAGTTGAGAATTCTATATGGAAGCATATGTAGGGCACATGGACTATTATGCAAAGCACTTCAAACGAATGTTATCTCATGGATTCAATAGTTGCAAGTACAAGACAACTTAAATTTGATAAGATACTTTTAGAAACTATTAAAAAAATGCAATTAGTTGGTCTAAAGCAAAGCCTCGCTCCTTTCTCATCTGCGGCCTACCTGGAAGTATTAACAAGCATGTGAAATGTTCACGGCAAACAAAAATTTAGATAATTTTTGAAAAATGGATATACTTATTCATTACCATCAAATGTGGAGGAAACCAGTTTAGTGATAGAGGATGTATTATTAGTGATTAAATGTATAACCAACTAATTCAATTTGTGTCAAACCAATGTTTTTATATGTATGTCCTCTTACCTCTTGTACGCCATTGCAAGCATGAAAACTTGCCCAGGGGTCAATAGTTGTGAGACATTTGATAACTCAATTCAAATCTATGATTTTTACTCATACTTGCAATTGGAGCAATGTTGCAAACACTTTCAGAGGGTGAACTATGCTTTCACTATGTTGACAGTTAGAGAGGTACAAAGGAACACTAGACTCAGGATATCTCCAAAGTCAACAACCCTTATGAGATTATATGGGAGTTATTTTATCCAGTTTCCAAGATATACATTTATATAGGTTGGAGGGTTCGATGGGTATGCATATATGTTGCCAATATATGTAGATGACAAGCTTGTTTTGTTTGAACTGTGCATGAAGATTGGTCAGAATAACAAGGGATGCAGAGATAAATGGAAAAATGGTATTCCTTTTTCCTATTGGCCTCGGTCACTATAGTTGCAAATATTCCTTTGGTGCTTAAACATCGAGCAATCCATTGTAAAGCTTTGTTTATATTGTTACACCATGAGGTTTCCCTTTGATGGCAAAAGGTACGTCAAAAGGTATGTTAAGGACAACCTAAATCTTGGCACAGATTATTGTCATTTCCTAAAGATTGAAGACCTCTAAGAAGATTGCGAGGATTATTTTGAAGTTGGAGGGAGATTGGATGCAGCTCAGTGTTGAGCAGATTACAAAATCTAGGCTAGGTTGGGATATAACTGCCATTGAAGATGACGGATTGGATTTAATTCATCATCTTTATTTTGAGAAGATTCGAGTGTGACCCTTATCGCATATAAATTGGACAAATTGGGAGTTAAGAATTTAGGTGAGAGAAAAGCACATATTATCAAAAGGACAAAAGAGTGGGTAAGGAAGGTCTTCAAAGCTATAAAAAGAAAACCTAAAAATAAAGATAGTTCTTCAAGGAAGAGAAGTGAAAGAAGGTTCATCTTCTTCCACCATTTCAATTTTTTGTTTTTGTTTTTGTTTTCAATTCATTATGAAATTTTTAGGGAGGTGTTGATGACGAATACCTTAATAAAAGGGGCAATCTCGCAGACATGTGAAATTGATCCGAAATTAGAAATAAGAGATCAAAGATAAAGGATAAGTCTCTAAATCCAATTCAGGAAGGGGCAGATGAAAGAGAATACATAGATCCTCAAAATTGTCCTAACGACGAGGAGCCAATTACCTTTGTTTCACCTTCTATTCTTATCATGTTGTCTCCTTGTGATGGATTCCTTTCTCCTCTTGAAATGCCAATTAGTGACACACTTATCGATGAAGCTCCCTTTCCATTTGTTCATTATCATATATTATTGGAACCATAGTTTAAAAACTCAAACTCGGCAAACCAAAAAATTGGACTCGGACTCAGACTCACGAAAGGACTTGGCAAAAGAAAAAAATTATAGTTTTACATAAAAACAAAAGGAAATTAATTCATTTAGAGAACATAAGAGTCATAATTGATACATTACACATGTCATATGAATCTCAAACACTCAATATTTGAAATATCATCATAGTTTTTTTTTTTTTAAGCAAAAGTGGGTATACCACTAATATATTTATATTAATAAAAACTGGTTCAAGAGCTCAGTCGGGAAAGAGCCAGTAAGAAAACCCGACTTCATTACTCAATACAAAAATATCATCATAGTTGCAAACTTTAAAATGTATAACGACAACATAAGTTCATAAATGTTTACAAAATTAGATATAATGATATGTCCAAATGTGAAAAACAACAAACTAAAGACTACATCCTCCTTTTCCCTCTCCTAATATAACTCAATTTTTCATGCCTTGAACTAGTAGGCGTTAAGGCATCTAAAGGAGGAGTTGATTCTTCTTCTTCAACATCAAAGTCCTCATCTTCGTCATCCTCCATCTCACTGGAATTAGCCAATGTTGTTGCTTCTGTCGTTGCACCTCTCTCTAAATTTGCAATATCTTCTTCAGTAAGGAGGACATCGTCACCATCATCTTCTTCATTGATGATTCAATACCATATGGATCGATTTCGTCCAAGTCAATGGATTCATGTGAAACACCCTCTACCTTTCTAGTGTGAAGGTGAAGGTTATACCGAACGAAGAAAAGATCATTGAGTCTCTTCTGGGTCAACCTATTTCTCTTCTTTGTGTGAATGTTCTCAAATACACTCCAATTTCGTTCACACCCAAAAGCACTACATGGATGGGACAAAATACGGATCGCTATCTTTTGAAGATTAGGCGTGCTAACACCATAATGCTCCCACCATAAATCTACAAAAAAAATTTAGAAATATTAGAATTAGAAATTTAGAATTGAGCCAAAAATGTAAGTTTGTAACAAATTAACAATCATTATCAAGTTTCTAATTTTTTCTTTTAGTATTGAACAAAGTATTTTGCCTGGTTGTTATTTTTTTCTCCTGTCAATTGCTTGTTGTGAAGAGAACCGTCTCCCCTCTGCACCCTTGTAGATATTGAACAATGAAAATTTCCAAATTCATAAATAAGAATTGTCAGAGACTCAAACTCAACAATGAACATTTCCAAATTCATCAATCATAAATAAGATATAACAAATGTCAAATCTCACCTCCAACTCATCAATAATCTTGTCTCTCAAGTACGGTCAGGAGTCATCTTATCAATGCATGTAATAACACTTGTCATGATCTCCTCATCAACCTTAAATGAATCAGAGAAGTAGATTCTCGGGTTCAAGTAGTATGCCAAGGCATGTATCGGTTGGTGGAGTTGGTGTATCCACCTACGATCAATGATGCACAAAAGGACTTCATTTTTTTTAATTTCCACCATAATAATATGAGATGGCCTCTTTGGTCCTATCCGTGGCCTCATAAATGAAATCCATTGGCATTCCCTCTCCATCCACCATACGAAGAACCCTTACCAAAGGTTTTGTCACCTAGGAAAATTCAAATTCAAATTATTACAAAACTAACCCCTTAAAAAATACAAGTAGATTATCTTGTATAAAGTTTATATTTTGGTTTGTTACTTACCTTGATCAACTCAACTTCACTTTTGTTGAACCCATCATAAAAAAAAAACACTTAGTAGCTTCTTTGCCTCAGGTTTTTTGGAGTATGTAGACTGCAGTCAAGCATCAGTCGCAAACATTTGTTTAAGATGAGGAATGGCACCAAGAATGCTTTGCAAAGTGAGGAAATGACTAGAAAATCGTATCACTCCTGCTTGTACAAGGTCCTTGTCATTTGTGTAAACATTTTTTCATCAAAGAGAGGACCCAAGTATGGTTGTAAATGAATTTAGTGACACTTTTAGCATCTTCAACCCTTTTCACCTAGCTAATCTTTCCAATGTCCTCTAACAACAAGTCCAAGCAGTGTGCAGCACAAGGACTCCATGTAATTGTGGGATTCCTCTCCATAAGCATTTTACCTGCAGATACATATGCAGTTGCGTTGTCCGTGATAATTTGGACAACATTCACAACCCCAACTTCCTAGATCACCCCATCTAGCAAATTACACAAAGTCTTAGCTGTAAATTTGGGTTTGATGAAAGAGGATTCCGAGTCTCAATAACCTCATCCTCATTGTCAGCAGTAGATGAATTTAGTTGATGGTGAAAGAAGGTTGCACTTTTGTGAGTGCGACCAAAAGGAGACGAACTGGATGCATTTGGATTGATTGCAGTTATCATGACTTCTTTTATTGTTTCCCCTTCTTTTTGCAAGTCATATTCAGCAAGAAGGGCCTTCATGTGTCTAATAATCTCTAGAGTTGTCTTGGGGAAGCCTTCCACACCTTGTCTGGATATTCTAGCAAGGTGGTTTTTTAATCTATTCACTCCACCTGTCATCCATTTGCCACATTCTGTGCAAGTCACCTCTCCCTTATTCCATACTTCCATGCCTCATCTTTCTTTTTCCTTATTTTGGGACTGCCTTGCCCTTTCTAATTGAAGTTGACATAGTTGTTATAACATGAAAAAAAAATTAAAAAAATCAATAAGGTTTTAAGGAAAAACAAACAAAATTTGATAATGAACCATTTGATAAATACAGTATTAAAAAACAAGATAAAAATGTAAGAAAAATGAGTCATAAGGAAAAATAGAATTTTTTTTAAATTTCTAATAGAAGGGTAAAAAAAGAGTAGAAAAATTCTTTACCTAGATGTATTTTTCTGATTTGATGTTGATTCTTCAACCTCTCCACACCCTAAAACCTTGTTATGACCAAGAGGAAAGAGAAAATGAGAGAAAAAGTGAAAAAATAAACACTTTATTGAAGGGCTAGGCGTGTTGATTGGGCGACGCGAGTCCAAGTGAAAGACTCGCAAGTCCCAATGCAGGACTTGTGTGATTCCATGACTAAAACTCATGAGTCAACTCGCATGGACTCCCCTGGACTCTGCTTGCGAGTCCATGACGAGTCGACTCAGCTCGCCATTGAAGTCGCGAGTTTGCGACGAGTCCCACAATTTTTTGAACTATGATTGGAACCACCATCTATGAACATCTCAAATTCTTCAGAAGTCTCTTCTTAGTCATGGATGTAACAGAGTTTGCTAAAGAAGAAGAGAGTTATCTAGTTAGTTGTTCTTGAATTTGATACAATTGCTAATTTGATAAGGAAAAATCTATGAAGCCTAAGAAACCAATATTACTTCAAGGTTGACAGTTGATCATATAGGAAAATGTGTGTTGAAGTATCTCAACTCACATCAAAGAAAAATGTGCACAAAGCTAATGAGATTGATTTTGGCATCAGCAAAGTAGATCTCAACCCTTCAGCACATGAACGTGATATTCATAACTTTCAAGTGTCTATGGCCATGTTGATATAGAAGAAAAAGAGAGAAACATGCAAATGACAAGCTCAAACAACAAGTACAAGTCTTGACATATTGCCTAAGGTATATCATGGACACATCTGCTTTACCTTTATATGCAACTCCTACCTCTACAATTCCCATTTCCGAAGGAATTATGGAGAAGGAAGTCATAGAAAGTGTACATAAATACTAGTCATATGGGAAAGTGATTGAGAAATGGGCAGATCAAATGAAAGAAGATGCCTTAGATTTTTTTGGGAAAGCCAAAGAGGTTCATGAAAAAGTAGATGTTAAGAAACAAGAAATTGCAAAGGAGCTGAAAACATCATGGAAAAAGAGTCAGTTTGGTAGGGTCTTTTGAGAGACATCCGTGAGATGATCAAAATGGATATCAAAATCTTAATTGTTGAGAAGATTTTCACAACTGCAGAAAAAAATCTGTTTGATGTATGTAGTTTCATAGTATAGAATGGAAGCTCATAAATAACCATCAACAAGAGAAACTATTAGAAATTTGTCAATAAGTAAAATTGAAGATTCTAGATGATCTCTTATCAATTATCACAAATGCATTGGTAAAAGATGAAATTCAAAATATGAATATCCAGATATTCAAGTTGTTTTGAGATTTGTTCAACAAATAGGTTATAAGTGTGGAAGTTATGAAAAGGTTGACCAACATTTCTATCAATCTTGATCACTTATCTAACTATTATCGAAGTTTGGAGGATATTAAAAAAAAACCATGCCATTTGGAAGTTAAGGATGATTGATGTAATTGTTCCTCAAAATAAAGTCATGGCTCAAATTATAAGTCATTCAGAACATTCAAAGCAAAATTTTCTCTCCAACAAAGACAATACGCAATGTCAAGGGCTTCTCCACAAGGCCTTAGAGGCGGTACAGATAAATAAAATTGAATTTCTCAATGAACTTAATTCTATAATTTGCTGCTTGAATTAAAATTCAAAAGTCACAATTTATGTTTTAATTTTGTCTCTTATAAAAGTCACTTCTGTCACATTTTGTAGCAGGTTAGAAAATACGCTTTATTCGCACCAAAGTAAAATATTTCTAACTTCAATAAAATCATTTTATTTTCCTCAAAATGTAAAGGTGGTTACCCAAGTGGTTACAAGTTGGATACAAAGTAGTGTTGCCTATGAGACTAAACATTGTAAAGGACTTTTGATTCTCACAAATTTGGCATGAGCGATTTTTGTAGGTGTATAATTATAGGAAGCAATATGAGACTAAACATTGTAAAGGACTTTTGATTCTCACAAACTTGGCATGAGCGATTTTTATAGGTGTATAATTCTAGGAAGCAATGGAGTTTCCTACACGTCATTGTTGAGCTTTCATATGTTATGTGTTGATAGTGGCCTTTGTTATTCTAATTTTTTTTTTTTTTTTGTAAAAGTAACAATCAAATTTCACAAAATACTTCATGAAAACATATTCACTTGTTGGTATGTTGAATTAAATGTGTGAATTAAATGTACATATTCATCATTGGGTTTTTCATTCAAGGTGGAATCGATTCAATCTTAAGTATTTTATAAAATCTATGATAACGCTTGTAGATTTATTGTTGGTGGTTCTTCATCCATTCCATTTTCTCTGAATTTTCTTTATCGTTAGCTATTTTCTAGTAAAAAATACACCACAAAAGCCTAAATAACATCATACGAGGGAGATGCCCCTCTCAAATATAGAGGAAGATTTTAGTTTCAAAATAAATATATCCAACTATTGGAAAATTTTGCCACTTTCCATTGGGTGAGTCATAATATTTCTGCATGACAAATTCATTTGCCAAGAGTATCACAATGACAACTAGTCCTAGCTCCATATGCCAACCCTTATTCAAAAAAAAACAAAACTCTCCCTTTTAAAATTATGTTGGAACAGTACAACAACTTCCAGGTGGTGGGGTTATGTTTGAATTTGTAGTGATTGTGAAGTTACATATTCAAGCTCATATAGTCAAGTGAAAGGCCATTGTGCAAGACCTCTACACAAGGCATCAAATAAATTTTGTCTCAAAGAAGATGGTAATTACATTCTAAAAGCACAAGTCTTGGCATATATTGAAGGGAAAGAAAAAGAAGGACAAGAAGCGGGCCACAAATCAAATCATCATTTGTTAAAGAATAGATCTTGGGGGATGCCACCCCCTCCACCATTTTCTCATTTTCAACTTACGGGGAACCCTACATTTGTGTCAACACATAAAGAACATTCTATTGGCTCTATGCGTAAGAGATCAAAGGGACTATTGGAAGTTTTATTTCATAACAAATCTTGAGAGATTGTCAATCAACACATAGCTAAATGAGGCTCTAAAAGGGTACACGGTCCTAGGCTTTGAGAAGATGTGTACAGACTTGTTGGAAAAAGAGATGAAATTTGTAGAGGATTCCTTGAAAGCCATAGGGATTCATGGTTTGAAACAATGATGCACATTGTTTATTATGGTCATTAATCAATGTTACTGTAGTCTCCCCTAAAGAGACGATTTTTTGAAAGCAATGGATTGTGAAGATGAGGTGAAGGATGGTGCATTTGTTGAAAACATAATTTTTCAAGACACTGAGGACGTGGACTATCAAAATGTTGTGAAAGTTATGACAACAATGCCAAAAATTGTGCAATGTTTGATTTATTGGTTGAAGAGTGTTAAATTCACATGTTTTTTGGACGCCTTGTCTTGTCCACTTCCTCAAGCTTATGCTACAAAGAATTGGCACCAAATTGATTGGATTAAATAGACGTGTATGTTGAGGCTGAAGATATCCAAATATTCATCACCAACCACCATATGTCATAAGGCATATTTAGAACTTCTTGAAATTAGAGTTGTTGAAATGCAGTTAAATAATAAATATGTTTCACTTTAGCAAACTTTTTGATTTTTTTTTAATATGAATTTTTCTAAAAAAAAATTTCAAATAAGTTGTTGAGACCCATTTTTTCTCCAACACAATTGTGTTGAGAGGACTTGTGAACGTTTATGGGGTACTTTTCTAACATGGTCATCAACCCAAATTGCTCCATATAGAGGAAATCTAACACTAAAAGGGTAGATAACGTTAAGAAAATAATCTTAGATGACATTTTGTGGGATTGTGTTGAATATCTCCTTAGCTTCATTGAGTCCATATTGAGCATGATCTCTTATACAAACATGGATACGAATTGCTTGGGTGAGGTATGTGATGACATCTAATCAATGAGTGAGAAGATGGCAGTCATTATAAATTCAAAATCTAGTAAGATCTTAAAGAAAATTCTTCAAACAACTGCATAAACGCATTGAAGAGAGATGAAACAAAATGACTACTTCACTACATCTTCTTGTCTTTACATTGAGCCCCAAAAATTATAATGATGAACTCCCTTCTATGACAAAAAGAGAAACCTCGTATAGAGATGTTGAAGTCAATTATGGTTACAAGCCAACACTTTGCAAAATCTTGACCGATCATGACATGCAAGATGCAGTGAGGGTTGAGTTCATGGTTTTTGCATGCTCTAGTGACGCTAGTATTTTTTCTCATCGAGACAAGTATAAGTTTGATGCTCATAATTGGTGGTACTTCCATGGCCAACCATTCCAATCAAAATATAATTGCAAGTTTTATAAAAAAAAAGAAGTTTTTTCTCTTGATCTTTATTTTAATTTTAGTTTTTATAATTTAAATTTTGTAACTCTTAACTCTCTATCTTTGTCTTAATTGGTTGGTAGTTCATCTGCATCTAAGAGGAATTAGGGTACATTCCCCTTCATCCATTCAATAAAGTACAATCAACTACAATCAAAATTGGTAGAGGATTTAGTGTATGTGCATTCAAACTTCTAGATTTTTACACATAAAATGGCTACAAAGAAATGGGATATCGAGCCAGAGCATATCGACATGGAGGTGTCCACTTTCCACTTAATTGTACTTGATGTTGATGACTACTATGAGCCAACTAGTGAGCATAAAAGTGGTAGTGCTAATGCTAATGCCACTGACACTATTTATGGTTATAGTTTACTTCTACCTACAACATTTAAGATCGCACAAGGGATCTTCCATATTGGATTTGGATGCGGAGGGTGACACAAATTGTTTTTGATTAAGATAACAACATGTTTTGAAGGGATCCCAAAACCATGTACAAAGTTATCTCAAAAGATATTCAAAAAATCCCTCTAAACAAAATGGATCTAGACCACAGTGAGGGTTTTACAATAGGCTCCCACAACCTTAAAGAAACAATGCATGAAACTACCTTCATGCAAACCCAAGCTAAAGACAAATCTAAGACTAAGATTTACCTTTAGCACCCTTCTGATGGGAATGAAGAGTCATATCAAAAGAGGAGGGCATCTTAAATTTTTTTCCTTTAACAATTATCCAGCCCTCTTCAGCTCTTGTCGCCTCATCCTGCCACCGCAGAGGATCATTAGCCAAACCAGAGCAACCCAAGCTACCGACAAAGGTAGAAAAAATACAAGTAGAACCTACAGGATAAAATTTTGCATAACCAATAGAGTCGCTACCCCCACAACACCAGGGGACTCCAGAGACACTGCAGCCCCCACCAAACCAGGTAACGGTGCAACAGGGGAGGCAATCATAGGAGAGCACACAAGAGCCTCCACCAAACCGGCAGGGGGAAGAGAAGGGACCTACGCAACCACCTGAGAGAAATTTTTTGGCGAAACAGGCTTCTTTTCCACCAAGTAGTGTTGAGAAGACGCACTGTTCCACCAAGAAGCCGAAGTTTTCTTTTTACCCAATCCACATTGAGCAGCCAAATGCCCAGTTTTAAAACACCTTCTGCATCTGAAGGAAAACCTTTCATAATCCAGAGACTGATTGTTATAAATGCACTAATTACCCTAATTTATATATGGTTTCAAGTGCCTCTCTCCTTTGTTGGTTTCAATTTGGGGTTTTCACATATCAGTAACACTTTTTCTCTGGTTTGCGATGCCATGGGGGATAGCGTGTTTCTTTGAATTGAAGAAGTATGAATATTTTAAGAATAATACCACGATCTGGCACATTTGTAAGGAAGGGGTGTTTTCCAATTTATTGAGTATATGACGAGACACAATGAAAGTCTCTCTTTTAAATTTGTTACCTAATGGGTGGAAAGGAGAGTGTCAATGGGAAATATTTATTTTGAGGTGAATGAGGAGGTCATTGCTAAAGTCACTGGTCTCTCGATGATGGGGAGAAAATGAAAGAAAACCAGTAGGGTTTCAGATGTTGAAAGCCTCAACCAGTTCTTTCAAGACACTAAACGCCTTGTTAAGTTGCATTGTGGCTACGACCGAGAGTAACTTCCTGAGCCTTGGGACCAAGTGTGTACGATGGTAATGAAATATTTTACTCTTGAGGGTAGATTTGGGGTTTATTACTTTTATCACATGTCCTTCTTGAATCACTTTGGAAACCATAATATTATTTTGTTCTTGTTCTTTCTTGTCCATTCCTTGGAGAATTTTGTGAAGGAAGTCGTTGAGTCCAAATACTAGGGTAATAAGCTGACTATCTTGCACCAAGGCCTTACTTTTAGGATCTACCACTTTCACCTTTCCCTTTGTCCACCAAGGCTCATCATCATCCAAGAGGCCCCTGAGCTTCTTCAACCCCCCGATCCACTAGCATTATGGACTCTCCCAGCCCTAGAAAGAAAAAATGCATTAAAAATCATGCCCTTACAACCCTACAGAGTCCTCTAGGTACCCCCCCTAACATTGTGTTTGTTGAAAAGTTGAACGAAAAGAAAAGAAATGACTCCCTCTCAAAATGAAGGTTAAGGCCCCTAAAAAGGCTAAATTCAATATACACGAGATTGATTCTGATACAGAAGCAATTGAGGTAACCAACACTCCCCATCGGTCTACTAGGTTGGCAACTAAACCTGCCAAGAAGGAGAAAAATGTGGTGGTGGAGTCAGAATCGGAAGAGGGGGGAGAGTGAAAATAATGATAAGGAAAAAAAAATTCTTGAGAGGGAGGTCGGCTATGTCACCGCTAGCAGTTCCTCCCATGTTTCAAAGAGCCTCAAAACTGAATCTCTTGATCTTACTCAAAATATGCTTGCTAAGGAAAAGGTTATGTCACCCACTACAAATAAGGGCAAGTCTCCTATCAGTGAGGACTGGTAAATACGGGGCTCCTTGGGAGGAGATAGACAATTAACCAGGAAATTTTTGATATGGACAAAAGGTTTCAAGATGTCTCTTGCTTTTCCCTCAATATTATGCATAGCTTGGCTACCACCTTGTGTCTTCTATAGAAGACTGTAATCAATGCGAAGGACGACGAAGATGACAATTACAAGGAACTTTTTAAGTTCCTTAAGGAGGACAAGGCGAGGATGATGCTTACCAAGCCATCCAAGCAAAATAATGCTTAGGGATATTGTGTATTACTATGGTAGTTTATTCTGGTATGTCATTGCGTGACCCTCTTTAAAGACTTTTAATACTATTTTGCTTAATATAGATGATAATGCTAGTAGTTTGTTTAGTTTAGCTGATGAGGTTTGTAGTAGTGATGGTTACTATGACAATAGACACTCGTTCTTATTAGCTATGAGGAAGTTCCTGTGACTATTTTTATTTTTGGTTGTGTGTTGTTAATGTGTTAAAAGTATTATTCTTCTAACTGTTGTCCTCTAGGCTTTTGTACTAAAGGGACAACACCCTAGTTTTGTTGCTTTTAATATTAAAAACATTGAAATTTACAATAAATTACGAAACTTTATTTGATTATCTTATTTTAAGAATCTATGAATTAAGTAACAAGTGCCTTTAGTTTTATAATTAATTGTTGTTTTTATTTATATGTAAAGTAATTTTTATAATTTTAATCTTAAATATAAATAATAATAAAATTTATTTTTAATTATAATTATGAATTATAAATCATAATTAATTTATATCTTAATATTAATTTTATTTGTAATTAATTTAAATTATTTTATAAAATATAACAATATTATTAATTGTGTAAATGTAAAATTATATAATTTCAAAATGTTAACAGACATATAATTGACCCTTGTACCATGGATTTGACCTTTATGTTTCAAATATTTGCTCCAATTTCTATGTCCAAGAAGTTTAATTCGAAAGAAAATTGATCTATTTTTTGTATACATTTGTGTAATAGAAAATGTCAAATAGCATTAAGCAAATAATTTTTTTTTAGAAAAATGTGTTAATTTTATTATTTAATATTTATATTATATAAAATATAATTTAATATGTGATAATAAAAATTATTAATAAATAATATTATTAAAACTTTCATAAATAATTTTTTATTTTATAATATAATTATTAAAATTTAAAAATTAAATTTAAATGATTTTTTTTATTAGCGCTAACCCATCTCCCAAACAATTTTTACCAATCAAAAGCAATTGTAATGATTTTTAATTGCTTAAAAAATTAAAAATATATGTATTTAAATATTATTACGAAGATAAAGAATGCACATTTCTTCAAGTTGCTTGGACTCTTGGCCCTTCTTTTATTATATTTGGCATATTTGGTTGGAGAGAAATCATCAAATTTTTCAAGATGTGTTGTTGGGGGCTCACCAATTGTGGTGGAAAATGTTCCCTTTTTTGGAGAAATTGTTTTGGCAAAATGTGACCTGATGGAGGTTGTGAATCATGGTGATGTTATTTGCTATAACCACCTCCACAAAACCAGCTCATGAGAAATAGATACGGACACCCTCTTCCATAGATAAATAGGGTGGGGAGGTGGAGTCCTCCTCCGCAGGGCATTCTAAAAATCAACACGGATGGGTCATCTCGAGGAAATCCAGGTCCCGCGGGTATTGGTGGAGTTGGTAGAGATAGCTTGGGGATTGTTTAGTTTATGTTTTTTTTTTTGTTTATAAAGGTCATCATATTAACAACCTAATGGAGATTATTGCTATTTTGTATGTTGTGGACCGTGCTTGTGGTCTTGGATGGAGCAGGCTCATTTGTGAATCTGATTCGTAGGTGGTGGTGTATCTGTTGACTCGTCAGCATTATGAGGATTTTAGTTGGTAGTTAGTTTTGGTTGTTAACCAAATTTTTAATTTGTGTGCTTCTTTGGATTCTATTACTTTCACTCACATCCCGAGGGAGTGCAACAGTGTAGCAAATTGCCTAGCCAAATGGGTCTCTGATCACATGCAAAATTGGAATATTATGGATAGGGGTCAATTGTCTCTAGGTTTGTCTCAATAGTTAGATCACTTAGTGGATCTTGATAGGGCTTTTTGATGCCCGTGCTTTGTACTTCTTCTTGTTTGAATAAATTTTCTCCCCTCTTTTATTTCAAAGATAAAGAATGCACATAAAAGAAAATATCTATGTTTTATTATTTATTCTTGTCATAAGAATATTTTTCTATATTACCTTAAATTATTATGATATTCTATTTTTTTAATGTTTCAGAAAAGGAAAAAATATTTAAAAATAAGATAAATACTAATATAATTACGAATTAAAAAACTTTTTTCAATACTAGCAGATAAGATTGTATATATATATATATATATATATATATATATATATATATATAAGAAAATGAATGTGAATCTATATTTTATTATTTTCTTTTTATAAGAATATCTTTGAATATTATCTTCTTTTATTAATCTATCTTTTTTAATGTTTCAAACAAATTATTAAAAAAGAAGATAAATACTAATAAGAAATGAGCATACCAAAAAATAAATGTTTATCATATTTTTTTAGTATGAGTATTCAATATCACACAAGTAAACTACAGATTTGATTTTTATTTCAGTACATTACACATTGTATTGTTGTTTTGGTAATTTTTTTTATTAAACATGCATACCCTTATTGATGGTTTTCCACAATTTTGAAGACCACCTATTTTGATTTACTGATATATTAAATGAATAATAGAGAAGATTGTACTTGCATTTCTCTATCATACCATTAATAGAGACTAATATTCAACTAGCCTTACTCTCTTTGCAATATGCAAATTTTGAGGAATGAAATTAACTCTTGTTTGTGAGGATCAATTAGAGGGAACACATGATCTTAAGATTATCCACTCCTAATCCACAAACCATGGTTGCATTTTAATTGTGTGCATCTTCTTTGTTTTCAAATTTATACCTATTGCATTTGCTTGAATGTTTCTAATTTAAGTTGAGGTTGTCTATCTTCACAAATGTTTATGCTTTAATCTTCCTGCTCAAGTCTCTCATAATGGTTGAGAACATTTGATTCTACTTTTTGCTTGGCCTCTAATTATTTTTATGAAATGATAAATACTAATAAAAGACATTAAAAATATTTAATTATAAATTATTTTAACTAATATAGAAAATTTATATTTTTATGTAAAAATTTTATATTTATATTTTCACATTTAAATTCTACCTATAATTTCATATCCGCTTATGAAGTGCACTGATGTGTGTGGGTGGAATTAAAATTGAGTCATATTTAAGAGTCCAACATTTTCATCATTTGTTAAAAATTGAATATATTATTTATAGAAATTGCATTAGCCAATAATAATCAAGAAAATTATTTTTCCATAATTTAGAAACTTAAATAGCATACATGTACACTTTACAATAACAAAATAAATTTGAAAAATAAAAATAAATACGTACTTATAAATGGTTTAAATATTTTTTTTAATAACGAGTTAACTAACAACAAATATCTATGTAGGCATAGAAGTAAGATTTTTCCTCCATTCCATTTGACATAAATAACAAACATATTAATATTATATTTTAGAGAGTGTCCATCTACTAGTTTAACCTCACGTGTGCCCATCTACTAGCTTAACCTCATGTGAATATTAACCTTAGATGGGTTTAACAAATGTTCTATTAAAGTCTTCTTTCAAACATTTTGTTTTGAAAAATATATGTTTTGAATTTGTTTATTTTGATACACTTCATTAGAAGAGATACCTCCCAAATATTAGCAACATAAGGAGGAAGATCTTATTTATCAGATGTGCAATGCAATACTTCTCGTTACTTGATAGTCAATGTTATAGTTGATAAAATTTATTTATGGTACTCACACAAATATTAAAAAAATTGAAACATCTTCTTATGGTGTCATTTTTGCAACCATGACATCTAGCACATAAATCTTTTCATCCTTCACCTTAAAGTCAAGGTCTAAGGGGTATTACAAAATTCACCTAGGGTGTGATCTTGGCTTCATCCCTTAAGAGAATTGAAATGACATATATTTCAAAACAAACAAAAGACCAAAATAGTTATATAATTAGATCATAAAAGACACCATAATAGGTGAAGACCAATTTTTTGATCATATATTTAATGTGAATAACATGTATAATGGAAACATGTTCTATTGTCGCATCCAACTATTTAATAATAATAAACAAAGCATACATAGCATGTCGCTTAAGTTGGACTATGCTCACTAGAAGAGCTCCCTAAGCTAAAAAGTATGATCTCTAGACCTTGTTTAAAAAAGAGAAGACAACCAAACGGCAAATTCCCTGATCAAAATCCATAGAAGAAGAAGCAAAATCAGCAAAGAGATAGAAAACAAGTAGAAACTTTGGGTAGGATTATTAGTTGTTTTGGATAGTTTCAAAGCCAATTCATATGTTCTATAAACTGATCGAGCTAGTGGATATCAATAAAAACTTCCATTTTATTTCATATCATGACATACTATACTAGTGGATATCAATAAAAACTTCCATTTCATTTCATATTATGACATACTACATCGTGGAGCCAAAATTCTTATTGCTCTACTCTGCTGTGAAATTTTGGGTGGTGGAAATGGCCGAAAGAAATTTGGGAAGAAAAGGTGTGTATTTTTTTGCACTTTTAGAATAGTTGAATCTGAAAGACACTTCATTTTAGAATATGATGCTTATAAAAACATCTGAAACAATTATGTTAATATCTTAGACACTGGTTCATAATATATTCTTTTCAACTATGAACTGTTGAGAAATGGAGGAACTAAAATGCGTAAGACTAAAATTACAAGACTGAATGTTACACCGTTCTTCACCTACCTAAAATAACGGTCCTCTCAGCTAGCAAAACATTCCAAACTCCACAAAATGCAAGACTGATGTCAAAACCTTCCACTCACCTTTTTTGAGAAGAGGGAAATTCAAAACCGATGTCAAATCATCAGTGCAAATTCCTGCTCAATAAAAGGTCACGGGTCACTAAACGCCAGCCCTTGAAGAAACACAATCTCTGTATATCAATGTCAAGCTCCCCTCGTTATCCAATCCATCAATTGCTTCACCCAAGTATATCAAAATTGCAGTCGTAGGTTGCAGAGCATGGAACAATCAATCCCAATTCTGATTGTGGCCTCCACAATCCTTATTCTTGGCTCTGGCATTTCATCTGCTACCCTCCCTTCCGACATCCAAGCCCTGATCCACTTCAAGACCTCAATTGACAAATCCAGCGTACACCCAACTTCCTGCGTAGCTTCATGGGACTTTTCTGCAGCAGATCCTTGTGTTTCGACATCAGCGGCCCAGTTTGCTTGTGGTCTTCGCTGCGATGTCCAGACTGCAGGGGAAAGCCGGGTCACAGGCATTACTCTGGATGGAGCAGGGTACAAAGGATTCCTTCATCCATCCATTGGGAATCTCAGTGAACTGGTAGCTTTTTAATCAAAGCATGTGCAATTTATTATTCTTTGTGCAGTAGAATTTCTGCTCCATTGTTCTCTGCGGTAACTTATTCATTTCTGTTCTCTTGAAAATTTGAAATTGGTGCCTATTAATCTTAATTTTCTATGGGGTTTTTAACAGGTCAAGCTTGATGTATCAAGAAATGCCTTTAGTGGAACCATTCCTGCAACAATAGGCCTGCTGGGTAAGCTAACAAGCTTGAAGTTGGCCAACAACCAGTTTTCTGGGCACTTGCCTAGTTCAATCGGAGGGCTTGTAAGCATTCAAGGTATGTCAGTGACAAGGAACCAGCTTGATGGGTTCATTCCCCAGTCATTGAATGGCCTTATTAACTTGCGAAGCATGGATTTGTCATATAACAGTTTTAGTGGTGTAATTCCACCCTTAAGAGGCATGATATCAATGCACAGTTTGGATGCTAGTTACAACAAACTTACAGGTGAGCTAACTGAGTTTTCTTTAGAGATGAAATGTTAGTATGCGGTTTAATGACTATAAAGGGGACTTAAATGTAGTTGAGGTTATTTGTACAGTGGAGTAGAAACCGGGTAGTACGTTTCATATAAATTTTTTTGATTATGTTTAATATTTTTCAGCTTCTCTGTGAATTTGACCGAATATAATTACAACCCAGTGCATTTGCTATAGTTTAATCATGTGGATGGTTATGACTCGTAACCTTATACAGCTCTGTATATATGACTCAAACCACATACATCTCTGTTTAAGTAGGAATGCATGCATACAGAGCTGTATATGACCACCATCTGTTGTGTTTATTGCAGTTTAGTCTCCTGAATTTTCATGACATTATTTCAGTCGCAGAATCTTTGAAGCCTGAAAGATGGAGCACTTGATCCTGAAAACAAAAATGCAGTAAATGCCGGTGCCCTAGATTTTGGGCATATACAGCAAACTATATGTAAATCTGAGCATATACAGTTCTGTTTATATCTAAATTCATATTTGAAAAGTTGTAGCTGGCAAAAATGTGATGCATATGGTTTAATAGCAAGGTTCATGTTGTAGGTAGCTCAATTCAATTTTTTTTCAATATACAATTTTGATGTTATAATTGTAGTGTAGTCGTCTTGACAGGGATGGTGAGGGAAAATGTTCTATTGGTAGCTAAATTCTATCTCCAGAAGATTGGTTATAACAATACTCACTGGATCAAAATTAGAATATAAGGTTTCTAATGGGCCTCCAATGTATGAAAAGTGTGAAAAGTGTTTGCAAGCAAGTGGAAATAAGACAAATGTTTTGCTGCAGGTGAGCTACACGCAGAGCTTCCACCTCTGCTATCTCTGCTAACACTAAGGGGAAACATGCTAAATGGAATCTTGCCGGCCAAATTGAATTCATTGCCGAGACTTAGTGTTCTGGATGTGGGCTCTAATAAATTGAGCGGAAGTGTGGACAGTACTCTGTTTGGGCACCCTTCACTGCAGCAGGTCAATCTGTCCAACAACAATTTCAGTGCTTTGAGTGTCCCAAATTTAGCAGGGATAACTACCCAAATGGTTGCCTTCGACATCAGCTTCAACAGGATTAATGGGTCACTTCCTGCTAATTTTGCAAGCATTGGAAGCCTTGCTGCTCTGTATCTTAGTCACAACCGATTCCAAGGATCAATTCCTGCAGATTATGGTTGGAAAGCAACTATGGAAGGTTCTGGAAACATGAGGCCTTTGCACAGGCTATTTCTAGAGAGTAACTACTTGAGTGGTGATGTCCCAGCTGTATTTTTGGGCCTTTCCCCTGAAAAAATTAGTGGTAGCTTTGCTGAAAATTGTTTGAATGAATGTCCGTCAAGAGTGACTCTCTGTCAAGGTGGACAGAAGCCTCCTCGTGAATGTAGGATTGCCTATTAGGCCTCAAATATCGGACTAATTGGACTAGTGCAAGCTATGGTCTTTGTCTGCAATCCGTTAATTTTGTTAGTGGGCTTTGCCCTAGAAGGTTTCTATCCCTGGTTTGATGTGAATAAGTTATGGTTATTGGGGGCCCAATCCATAAAATATGTTAGTGGTCTTCTCTCCCCTGCAGAAATTAGGAGGTCCTAAACTCTTAAATGCTAGTCATGTAATTTTCACAGCTCATATGGTTAATTTTATATTTTTCACAGTCCAGAATGTTAATTTTATATTTTGATTTGAATTATGCACAAAACAAATTTCATCATCAACATTTCAGATGATATAAGAAAGAAATAAAGAATTAGATAGGAAATATTGCCTTACCAGATAGATCTGTACAGTTTTCCTAGTCCTTTACATTCTTACCTGATAAGCATACTCGTCCCTTATTTGAGATTTGAGCTTCTCTTATAGACAATTACAGTGTTCTTTATCCTTTTGTATCGCCTTCTTCTAAACTCTACTATTCTCTGGTAACACATTTTTTTATTTCTTAGGTAGGAGGCGTGTTATGGCCACCTTTGAGGCTGCTTATACTGATTGTTGGTACTTGCTAGATATTAATGATAACTTTCGCAGCTCTTATAGAACAACTTGTTTTGAAGGATGTTAAAAATTGTTATCATCAATATATGTATCATCAATGTATGTATTTTCTGTATATGAAAGTAAAGTTACTGTTCAATGTGTATTAGTGTAATTTGTTGTTTTTATGAAGAATTTTCCAGTGGGATTGTGTTTTTAGGAGAAGTGTAATAGTGGTTGTTATAGTTAACTTTGTGTATTTACAGATTTTAAATAGTATATTGGATTCTGACGATTTTTTTGATTGTCTTTGTATGCAACTTAACTGCTTATAATCTAAGTTGTCGATCTTGGTACTGATACAGATTTGGGTTGGGGTTCGGATTCGGATTCAGATTCTCAGATTCAGCCAAAAACAAATTCGGGCAGATTTTTGTACCGAGGGTATATATATAGATATTATGTATGTATGTATATTCATAGATTCATACATGTAACACGTTCAAAGTTCATTCATCACTGACTCAAAATTTCAAACATATAATTGGTTCATTCATATATATATATATATATATATATATATATATTTGTGTGTGTAACATTCATTCATTATTGGTTCATTCATCATTTGTTCATAGAACAAAGCAAAAATGGTGAAAAAAGCTTGAGAGATGAATGAATGATCATCAAATGACCAAATGCATGCTTTATGGTCAAAATTAGATGCTTTTTAGATTTAAAAATAAATTAAAAATGACATGTGGGACCTGTTTTTGGGCGCCCACAGCCTTGGGTGCTTGTGGATTCCTCCAGATTCTGCCCGGGCATCTGCATTCCCTGTGGGTTCTTCTGCAGAACCCATAGGGAATCCGGAAGCCCGTCTGGAATCTGGATGCCCGTCCGGGCAGAATCTGAAAGGAATCAGAATCAGACTCGCACTAAAATCAGGATCTCGTAACTTAGTTTATAACTATTATTTTGGCTTTTGGGTAGTAAGGGTACATTACAATCACCTCAAAAATTGTCAATACTTATACATAAAAATCCCAGTAATTGTGGGCTAGATAAAGTTACACAACTCTTCCAAATTAATACATATGAAATTTATTAATAAATCTTTAATTATCATTGTTTTATTTCTTTAACATTAATAATTGAAAATTTAGATAAACAAAAAGTGAACATTAACTAATTTTCTTCCCTGAAAAGCTGATATTATTACGAGTCTTGTTAGGAAATATTTGTCTGTTGGGAGCATAGACTACATACCTTTTTTCTTTTTAAAAGTTCAAATACCTTCTAAGAAATTCTCTCTGAATCTTGAGCAAGTCTTTGGACAAAAGGAATTAGATTCTCTTAAGGTAGCTCCAAGATGCTTCACACAAAAAGAATAATCAGTATAACACACTGGGGCCTTGCACATGGTTATGTTTTTCTTTTTCAAGTGGCATAAATGAGCTATGTGCTTGTAATAAGAATGCAGAAGAATCTCCCCACTTTCAGACCAAATTGTGAAATTTCACTAAGCTTTGTTCTCATCAGTTCTTTTTATTTGTAGTAAACTCACTTTAGGGGTCCAATGATCTGTCTTTTACCTCAAAGATGTCTACAGACGGTTACCTACTGCTTGAAACTGACAAGAAAACCTATACTTTTTGAAAAAATACTTTTGTTCCATGTGGAAGAGTGTAAGGCTGTTCTTTTTAATGAAGTGACAATTTTTCGAAGGTATTACATTTCATTATTGAAGGCACCTATTGATGGTACTGCAAGGATGATTCTCGGAACACCACATGTTACAATGTACAAAATTTTCTAAACAAAGCAAAGACATGCACTATTTACTCTATATGTTCAACACTTTGTCGTTGTACTACATGAAAACCGTGAGGACTGTAACGACATTGTGTGCTTGTCTTAGTACTACAAATGTTTAAAGAGAAGTTTAAAACTTACAATGACTTTTGATAGTGGGAGGTATTCTTCACAGCATGTCAAGTTAAGTTGTGATATTGCTATCAAGATTCAGTTGTGGTTTTTGAGTCAAACACATTGACCAATGTTTTATGTTTTATGAGTATCTAGTGGTTCACAATAACTCATCTCTCATTGAGAATGAATGGAACACCTTTGTAAGCACCGCCTAGATGTAATGAGTGCTAAGTGTTCCATTCATTCTCATGAGAGATGGGTTCTTGTGAGCCACTACTCATGAAACATGGGTCAATGAGTTTGAATAAAAAACTACACAGTTGAATCCTGATAGCAATATCATAACGATGACTATGATAAAAGATTGGAATATTGAAAACTTCCCTCTCAAACTAATTTGTCTTAAAATCCTCCCTCTTATCCAAATTCAGCCAAGACTTAATCTGAAATGGAGTTTGAATCAGCCCGAATCCAAATGATTCAGCTCGAGCACTGTTGTGTGGAAATCTATTTCTAGCAGGGAAGATTATTCATTATAAAATTTATGTGGGAGAATGTCTTACCTTTCTTCCCAGTTAGTCAACCAAATGTCCCTACTATAACAAGCTCGAAACTACCAAACATGGTTTTTGGACTTGCAAGCATTCTCAACAAATTTGGCGATTAGTCATGCTCCTATTCCAGACATATTTTAAAAAAAAATTAAAATGGAAATCTGCTCCTCTAGGGCTGCACTATTCACGGAATATGGTCTCAAAATCTTTTTGTCAATGTATCTTTTTATATATTTGGATGCTTCAATGTAAAGCTATCTTTTCTAGTGCTTTTCCTCAAAGGGAAGTGATTATGCATGGTTTATTCTCTAATATTATTTTGCAACAGGCAACTCTTGCTAAAGCCTTGAAGGAGAATCACAACATTTCATAACTCTAGACTCAATTTTCTAGAGTGTAGTCTCAATTGGCAGCTACTACTAAAGATTAGAATGGGTCTTTACTTACAATGTTTAATATCATTATGAAGATCATGTGCTTTGTACTCTTGGAGAAAAGTGATCTTTTCTCTTATCGTAATTTGTTTCTAATTGAACTCTATTGCTTTCAGCTATCTAAGCTGATTTGCTCTTCTATGTAATGCCTATTTGTATCGAACCTTAGTTGTTTCTTTCAAGCTTTTTGGTTTGGAAGTGCTTCCTTCAAGCTTTTTTTCCTCTTGTGCATTCTTTTTCTTTTAACTAATATATGCATTTTTCCAATAAAAAAATATTAGAAGCATAAGCAACAAATATATTTGCTTTACATTTTGAATTGTATTTGTATTGTGGTAAGAGTAGGGACATGATTACATTTGAATCAACAATTGGCTGCAATAAAAGTGGGGACATTATTATATTTGAGTCAACTACGAAACATATAATTATAATAGTAGTTATAAATAAAAAAGGTAGTGAATTTGATGGAAGGATGATGGAAATATGAGTCTAGTTTAAAAGATTGACTGACTTATTTTAAAATTACAAATTATTATCAAATACATTTCCATATAGTGAATATTAATAGGTTTTTCTATTTTGTGTAGAGTTAAGTTGAGACAATTTTCATATCTAGTATATTGCTATAACTACAATGTAGAAGAAAAAATGTTCTTTGTACATAGTAATATGATATAGGATTGTAGTGGTGTGCACATATGACTAGAATTGATAAATTTGAGGATGGGATGAAAGTAGATGAAATGGGGTGGTGGTGAGTGGTTGATTACTATGTTCATTTGTAGTAAATTTATTGGTGGTCGTAAAAGTAGATGAAGTGGTAGGCATTGCAGATGATTGTTCGATTTGTTTGTTGAGTAAATGCAAAGGTGGTTTAAGCCTTGGTTGAATTACAAGTGAACATCACACAAAGGGAATGGCGATGTTTGCAAATTAATCCTTTTGCAAGTCATATTTTAAATATTCTTATGATGAACATCTAAAATTATCAAGTGATCTTGCAATATATTTTGTAATATAAGATTTCCAAAGCAAATGAAATTGTAGAATCTCTATATTTTCTTTTCTTCTTTTTATTTTTAATGACGATAAAGTTGCATTCTTACTATATGTGACATTTTATGGTAATAGAAGGATTAGATAGATAGAATCGATTGTAAATTGAGACATTTATAAACACAATGACTTCATGATAGTAAAAGGAGATAGGGAGTAGTAAGAACCTCAATGTAAAATGTTGACTTTGGTTTTCTATTGCAATTTGCAAACACAAAACATTGGCTTGCATTTAATCAAAGTCATTTTAAATGTTTGTTGTTTGTGGTTTTGAGGTATAAACATTGAGAAGCAAAACTGAATCAGATGAACAAGTCATATTGTTTCGTGTAACTAATAATTTTTAGGTGGTCATTTCAACTTTTATAAGTGGTTTGTTGTGAACACTCTTGAAGAAAGTTGTCTAGATTATCGATAGAAGAAACAAAGCATTAATTCTTAGTTGATGTATACACATAAAAATGGTCTAGACAATTATTAATTAAATACAAGTTAAATCTTAATTCATCTATTATTTAAATAAATTCATTAATTTGCTTATATAGTTCACTTTCATATTGATTCTTCCAAATCAAAATTTAAATCAATTCACCCTCTCCAACTCATCTCTACACATCACTTGCCACCTCATCATATGGCTAAGGAAATTAATTAAATGGAATTACCTTATTCGTTGATTTTCCATCAACAACCCATGGCCACATGTACATCACCCTTGGTCCCCTTCCAACCCCCTTGGCCACATGCCATCAACTTGGCCATGCATCTCCACTTGGCTCCTTGAGGTGAGAGGAGGGGACATTTACATTGTTTTCTCCTCCCTTTGCCATCTCAGCCATCCATGTCTGCAAATTGAATCTAGACCGTTGATTGGTGCCACCTATGCTCCAGCATTGAAAATCTTATAAATACCCCTCATTTGCAGTGAGGATTGTCCACCATTTTGCATATCAAATGCATGCTCATTGTTATCTCAATTGCATCCATTATAGCTTAATAGAGTAATTTAGTTTCAATTGCATCATAATTAGGATTCATAAATAGCTCAATTTCATGGTTATCTTTGCATATTAATATCATTTTAATCATTGTAGCATAGTTGCATACTAATCTTGGTTTAAATGGATGTATCTTAGCTTTTATATTAGCATGTTAATATTGCACATAACTTTATCAATTCTCAATCATGCATTGTAGATTCATCACACTCATTCTTTGAGTTGTCATCCAAAATGGTCAAAGTGCATATTTGAGAGCATTTATACAGCACCACAAATGTTTCCTTGGAGATAGAGTAGCATGAGATGAAATTGAAAGCAATCTATTATGATTATGTATTTCTTTGATTAGATTAGTTTTTAATACAATGTTTCATGGGTATGTTAGTGATTAATCTTTTCTTTACCCTAATTTCTAACATACATTTAATGGCGCCCACAGTGGGTCTGAATGCCCCTTTTTAATCTTTTATTGTAGAAATTTTCGTAACAGGTTCGACGACAAAGACAAAACAACACATATGAAGCACAAAACAACGCATATGAACAATAGAACGTCACATTTGACCTCCAGAACAATGCACAACACACAGAGTGACACATATACTGAGTTTTTTAGCGCATCTTTGTTTTTGCACATTTAACATTCAGTCTAGTGCATATTCAATTTTCTTTAGCATATATACTCTCTTTTTTAGCGCATATATGCTATATTTCAGCTATTTGATACAAAAAGCAAAAACTTGATTTTTGAGGTCTAATATGTATTTTTTTTTCTCTTTCTAGCAGGTACCATTAAGCTTGTCAAAGACTCATACAAAACTATTGTCAATTGCTTGCAAGCATTTGCTGGAGAATTGAATTTAAATTAATCAAATCATATTGCTTTTCATAAAGTAGGAATATAGATTAATCTAAAGAAAAATCTATACTATGTCTTGCATGTTTGGGTGATAGGCATATGCTCTCCCCTTTATTGGGTGACCAAAACGTTAGACTCCTAAGCAGCCTATAAGGTCAGGTGAGAGGAAATTACTCAAGTGGGAACGACTAACGCCAAGTAATCCAACCCACTATAAAATAAATGCAATTGTTATGAAAATCATAGTTGATAGAATTTTTTGGGCATAGACTCCTCTAGTACCTTTAAGGTGCATCAAACCTTGAAAATTCAAGGTTGGGAGTCCTCCTGAAGAAGCTTATACACCTACGTTTCAAACAGAATCCTTACTAGACACTTGGTTAAAATAGAAGCTTACCTAGATCACCTCTGAAAGTTGTTATACACTTAGTGCAAGGAGGATGAAGAATCTCTCCTAAAGGCACTCACCATATGTCCCTCTTGAGCTTATGTGTGAACTCCATGTTTGAGTATTTGTTGCAAGAACTCCTACCGAAACTCCACTAGCTCTCGCAAAGGCAAAAACACAAACGCTCTTTCGAAAGTGACATGTTGTGTGAGTTGAAAGGGCACCAATTTGTGAGCTGAGATGTAACAACTAAGGCAATGTGTCCTTAGGTAGCTTGTTTGAAGTGTCTTCTTGTGCAAAAACCAGTTAAAACTTGGTCTTTCTTGAAAGTCTATGAACATACACTTGATGTCTAGAGACTTGGGAAAACTGTGTGACACTGTTTGCTACTATTTTTATGACCACAATATAGAAAATCATCCAAAATACTAATCTAAAGATCATAAAATTAATTGCCAAATGCCTGAAAACTGTCAAAAATTTCCTGAATCAAAACAGTTCAACGCATACAAATAACAGAGGAGTGCATATACCCCCTATTTCAACGCATACAAATAATAGAAGCACATATACCCCTGTTTTAGTGCATACAAACCATAGAGCAGTGCATATAACCCTCAAATTAGCGCATATAAATCCCAGAGTAGCGCATACACAGCTTGTTATAGCGCATACACAGCTTGTTATAGCACATATAACCAGCAAAGTAGAGTGTACAACCAACGGAGCAACGCATCCATTCGAGCGCATTTAAAACAATGAGCATTTCTCGTGCCCTTGCAAAAATTTTAACATCAGATTTCGATATCCTTTTCAAAGCTTGTTCCTTTCAAATTGAACCAGAGACAAAACCAGAGTTGAATCATTCCAGAATTGACAAGTGACCCATTTCACCTTACATTTTGATAAGCAAATCAATGCATAGTTGTTTAATTCATTTAAATCGGTGATTTTAACAAGGTTTAATATCAGGATACATCATCCTCAAACCCAAATCTTGACTTAAGATATTGATTTACATAGCCTTATTAATAGGGATATATCTAAATCCCTATTTGACTTTGTCAAACACATCAAAACTAGCACTAGCAAATCAAAATTGACATATTGGGATCACTTGCATGCCTATTTTCGCAAGAGCTCAAAAACTAAAACAAACACAAACAAAAACACACTAAGAATAAGAAACCCCTCAAACACAAGAGACCATGGATGATATGAAAAAATCCATTTCATAAATATTGAATGGAAGAAGAAAATGAAGAACTAACTAATGAAATCCTTAAAGAAGCTCAATAGAACCCCAAATTCCCCAAGTTCATGGAAAAGGTCCTAGAATTTGATAAAGAAAGGCACTTCCTTATGTTGGCTCATCAAGGTATCACATTACCTCACGACTTTGATGTATCCTAATTGAAAGCAAGAGAAGATGGGAACAATCCCCTTGCAACACTCACACGACAAATGCAAGCTCTTCAACAACAAATTCAAGATATGCAAAGAGGTACTTCCACAAAAAGATACACGTTGGAAGACATGTGTCCTTATCCTTTTAACAAAAACTTGGAAACGATCCCATTTCCCCACATTGTGACATTCTTAAATATGACAAATACATGGGAAATTCTGATCCAAAAGATTACATAAGGGAATTTTGCACCATGAGTATGGATTTTGCTCATAATGAGACATACATGATGACTATTTCCAAGAAGCTTGGGAGGACAAGCTATGGAGTGGTTTTCAAAACTTCCTCTCGATATAAAATCATTTGAATAATTACTAAACAAATTTGTTACCCAATATTCATATAATATTGAACATGCTGTAACCATGTTGGATCTATGCAACACTAAACAAAGAAATGGGGAACCATTTCTTAACTTTTGCAAAGATGGAGACGACTATTTGCAAAATATCCTCGTAGTGTATCCAAATAAGAAAAAAATAGATATTTTCATTAGCAATCTAAACAGTGAAATGAACTTTAGACTTCAATTGCAATGTCCTCCAACTTTTGATAAACTAATAAAAAAATGGAATTAAAATTGAAGAGGCTTTGGTAAGGAAAGGAGAATTAAAACTCTACAATAACAAAGATACAAAGAGCCCTCCCAATAACAAGAACAATAACACCAATAATAATAACAATGAAAAACAAAAATTTTGAATGAAAAACAAGAATGTTGTCAATGATGGTGTAGTTGATGCAAACAATGTAAAACCAAAGCAACGCATTTTCAATCTATCAAACAACACTTTTAAAAGCAATCAAGAGAACACAAAACCCAAACCGCCACCATATGCACCTAGAAGGAAATTCACACCTTTGGGGGAACCACTTGAAACAACATCAAGAACTCTTCTTGCCAACAAAGTATTAACATTACATGAAATAATAGATTTCATACCACAAGTCAAACCATCATGATGGAATGATTCACATCATTGTGAATATCACAGGAGCAAAGGGTACAAAACAAATGATTGCATGAGACTAAAATATGTTATCCAAGGTTTGATAGACAATGAGGTCATAATTGTTGAGGGACACAAAACAAATGAAGAACATACAACATTTAAAACACCTTTTCCAACATATGAGAAAGGAGAAGCCTCTACATCAAAGAAAAAAAAAGTAAACTATGTGCACACGTATGACAAAGTGATCAATAATTTTTCAGGATGTGATGAAAGAGTTAATGTAATCGTGGTCAAAGACAAATCAGAAAATGAAAATGCTAATGTGGTCACAAGAAATATGGTAACTTTGCATGGAACAACATCTAAAGCACCATCCACTTCAAATCAATACAATCTAGTGGATCAAATGCAAAATACTCTTGCTCAGATATCTATATTAGAGCTATTGAAACTTTTACCTACACATAAAGACATCCTAGAACAAGCTCTATTGGAAACTAATGTGCCTAAAAATTTGGGTTTTTCTTAGTTCCGAGCCATGGTGGGATACTTGACTACCCCTCATTATCTATCCTTCTCAGAAGTGGGAGACATGTCTTCAAACCATCCACATGATATTCCACTCCCTATTGAAGTATTGATCTATAAGCATTGTGTAAAAGGTGTATTGATAGATGGAGGAGATGGTCTAAATATTTTTACATTAAGTTTTGTCCATGCATTGGGCTATTATGAAGAGGCAGTGGATCTATGAAGAAAAATCACAATAAAAGCCTATGATGAGAAGGAAATGTCTTCAAAAGGACTAGTGATGTTATCAATCAGAGTAGGACTCATTCAAAAGGATGTAGTATGTCAAGTCCTGGACTTGAACTTATCATATAACATACTCGTGGGAAGACCATGTAACATGACAAGCAAGTAGTGGCGTCCACCTATCATCAATGCTTGAAATTCCCATACAATGGACAATAGATCACCATCACAGGAGATTCAAATCCATTTCAATATTGTAACACAATAAAATATGTGAATGATGTTCTTGTACCCCATAATAGAGAAGATGGTAGTTCTAGCTTTTCCAGTGGAGAAACAAACCGAGAGGCTTCTACTCTTAACTCTTCAGATAAAGGAAAAAACAAAGAGACTTGTGCCTCTAGCTATTCCAATACATAAACTCTCTTGGCCAAAATTTTGACCAGAAGATGAAATTAAAAGATAAAAGAGTGGAAGAATAAATTCCTTTGAGCACTCTTTATCTTTGTCAGACTTACCTCTTTCTCCAAGATCACATGGAATGCCATCAGCATCTACATGACAAACTTCAAAACCACTTATGATCTTTGAGGGTTCATTTGTCAAGGCAGGGACATTATCAGAACAAAATGATGACAAGGATATATTACAGTGGCTCTACAAAGATGAAGATAACTCTCAACAAGAAATACAAAAAAGAAAAAGAAAAAAAGTCAAAAATACAAAAAGAAATCAAGTATATAAAAAATGCAATAAAAATAAGTGGTGAAAACCTGGCAAATAGGCACTACTTATTATAGTCAACTTCTCCATCTATCAGTGCATCTTGTATCCATATCCTTTTCCATTGTACATAGCTACAATAAATCCCTTTTGTAAATATTAGAGTCTTGCAAATAAGCTCTCACCATGGCTTGGGGACTAGCAGTTATCTATTGTGCCTAGCTGGGGGCAAAATCCTGAATCTAGCTAAATAAAATTTGAGCTAAAAACAACAAGGCAAGAAAACAAATCAGAGAACACATCACAAAAAAATAGACCAAGAGTATTGACAATGAACATTAAGATTTAAAATCATGGGAACAAGACTAAAATAAAAATCATGATCAAACAATAAATGGATGGTTTCTTTTGTATCGTGATCTGATTACATTAGCATGAATTTTCATCATTTGTATCTTGATTTTTATTATCATGTCTCCTAAGTGAATTGATGAGGTTTTGAACTAGAGAAGCAATGATGGAGCATGGTATTTTTCTTCGTCTGTTGTTTGTGAGTTAAGTCTTAGTACTATGTGAATTCGTCTAAGGACATGATCAACAAAGAACCATCAAGGATATTGTATATTTGCATAAGAAATGGATTAACTCATGTTTGTTTAACGCAATAAGTTTTCAGTTCATCTCGGTTCAATTATACCTAGATGCTTGTATTAACTTGCAATATCAAAATCCATGTAAGTAGTACTCAGGTCATCATGGTTTAGTTATACCATCGATGTTTGTACTAACTTACAACATTTCAAAAATCTCAATGATGAAAAAAGCACGGTAAAATGATCAAAAAGGGATGAAAATGTTGCATTTAGATTGCATTCATGGTAGATTGCATTGCATTCTTGGCATTTATGGGTTTTTCAAGGTTGGAAACCTTATCATTCGTTATCTTATCACTCAATTGAGTACATTGGACACTGACAAAAACAATTGCACTTCATGCATTGTGTTATCATCTCATTATCGTATTCATTTTAGGTACATTACGTTTGCATTAACATTGCATTTCATTTCATTATCATTTCATATTCATACTCGTTACATTTTCATTATCAATCCATGTCATTGCATATGTATTAATCATATCATTATCATTAAGCATATCTATTATGTCACATCATTGCATTTCATGTCATAAACCAAATACATATCATTTCATTTCAAATGCATATCATTTCATTTTCATATCACATCATAGTACAAAATGCATATCATAAAATCATAAAAATTATTGCATATCATAAACAAACATCATAAAATCATCTCATCATTTGCATTGCATTTAACACACATCATCGCACATATCATTTTTCATTGCACCATCATATAAGAAGCATGAATCATCATCAGTAGGATCAAGTAAGCATCATAACATTATCAATAGGAACATGTAGACATAAACATAAGCATTATCATCATCACCCCATTAGCATGTAAGAACAAAAAATCATCACATAGGCATCCTAAGATAAGATCATCATGTAAGGCATAATAATGTGCATCCATCATAAAAAAAATGCAAAATCAAAATCATGAAAACAGATAACATGCATCAATCTAATCAACCGATGAATCTCGTACACTCAAGAAGTAATTAGTTTTTAAGTGTACAATGATATCAATATATGAAAGATACATAAAAAAATGGAAGGAATTATCAAGTTTCTCAAAAATACATGTGTATACATCGAGAGATCTAAAATCAAAAGAGGCCAACATCCAATGCCTATAGAGATTTTTGGCCTCGATCAAAGACTTTTCCTTGTACCTGCCCCAAATCCACCTGCATTTGGATCACCTGGAGACCTAGGAGGTGGCCCTGTGATACCTCTTCTCTTAGTCTATGCTCGTCGCGATGCTCCCTTCTTAGAGCTATGTACATAGGAGGGTACCTGTCTCTTTGGGGGCACCGCCTGGAATTATACACCCTGTCGTAATCATCCCTCCCTGTCTAATATATAAGAATATCTTGCATGGTGTCCCTGGTAATCCCATATGTTGCTTTCTTCTCCAAAGTTTGGGCCAGCTCCTCAACTTTCCCATATCTCTCAATGGCCTCATCACACTCTATAGTGAGCGTAGCAATCTTGGCATGTGCTTGTGCAAGTTGTCCTTGTATCTACTCCACCTATGCTTGTGAGTCCCTAAGCTCATCCCGAAATCTCTCAACTGATCTTTGTAAAGCAGTAATCGGTTCCTACTATTGGTCAAAGGTTGCAGTAATCCTAGGACCTAGTTTTTGCTGCTATTGTTGTCCTTGTGAACCTATATCTTGTGATGGGACCTGAGGTATCGAGACACCCAATCTTCTCCTCCGAACAAGCCATCCAAGATCCCTATGAAGGTCTATCTTATGTGTCTATATCCGAGGACCTCCACCACTACCACCACCACCCTGACCACCTCCTCCACCACCTGCTCCCCTCTACCACCTCATTCGAGGTTGTTCCTCATCCTCCAACTCTGAAATAGGATCATCTGGTGATGTCAAGCGAGGAAAAGGATGTTCTTCCATAAATTGTGCAAACTGTAGGGTCATCTCACCATCCAAACAATGAACCATCAAGTCCTAGGCCTGATCTCCTAGTGCCATGTACTCTGAGTATTTTGTCTCAAAGGAAATGGAAGGTCCCCAATCAAGTCTATCCTTGTGTGCATGCGCGTACAAGGAAGTACCAGGTGGCATCCCGTAAATCCTCTCATACTATCAAAAACCCCAGAAATAATGAACCTCCCAATGATGAATGGTGTGTGCCCAATCAAATATATTGAAGTGAACACATAAGGCATCTTGAGGGCATCCTCCTTCTAGACCTCACAATCTAAGTAGGATCTCCAAAAAATAGTATCAATTTCATCTAGTACTCTGTGTTAGTGCTCTAACTTTTCAGGCTTAGACTGGACAAGACCACTTGCATATGCATAAATGTATGGATGGTTGATAGGACAATATCTATCTGCTAATGGTTGTGTCACGAGAATGTGCTCCCATGCCCATATTTGAAGTAACATCACTCATGCGTCGACCTGATGAAGATCATGATTTAGATGGGCTAACATGCATGTAACCTAGGCATACCAAGTCCTCTGAGTAAGCATGTTCTCTAACAATCAATCCCACTCAACATAAAACCCATGTGATCTCTTGTTTGGACTAAGGAAACCACCAATCAAACCTACTAACACTGACGGGAGTGGCTCATACATGTGTACCATGTCCATCCATGGCACATTATAACTCGTAATAGTGTCATCTGCAAATACCCTCCTTAGCACATCAATCCCTCCCTGCTCGTCTACATCATATGTAACAAGCTCACCCACCATAAGAATCTATGAAATCTGGTACACATCTTCTGGTGTGATCGTCATCTCTCCAATGGAGAAGTGAAATGTGTTATTATCATTGTGTCACCGCTCAGCCAAAGTTGTCAATAGACGCATGTTCACCCTATACTGGGACATATCTAATAGGGAAGCTAATCCACAAGCAAAAATAACAACGCGATCATCCTGGGACAATCGTTGGATCATACTAAAAGTCCTAGGGTACTAACCTCGAGCCATCAAAACATCACGATGCTCCTATAATAAAAAAACATGTCATAAAGTCAACAACCTATCTATTGATCAATTAATCAATCAAATCAATCTATCCCATCAGTAAATCAATCATCACATCAGTTAATCAAATTAATCAATCCACACATCATCAATCATTAAATCGTTTGAGATTTCAATCAATCTTGTTGAGCACCTATCTGTGACTCTCACCTATCATGAGGTCACACATCAAATCATCAATCAAAATCAATCCAATCGATAATCTAAACTAGTTGGTGTGAGCTATGAAAATTAGGTGTAAAGGAGCATAATAATGAATCAAAACACTCAACAACTAATAATCTAAACTACATACATGCTAAGACATAAAATGAAAACTTGAAATATGCTAAATGAAGAAAGTGCAAACCTCCTACAAGATCATTCAAACTCCATTTTGTTCATTGGATTTGTCCATTTGTTGTGGATGTGTGCTCATGGATGTGCTTCAAGCTTCAAGTTGTGATCTCAAACTGGCATTATAACTCTTCTCTAAAAGATGGATTTATGATTTGCTCTCAAAATAGCATTATAACTCTATATGGAAGGTGGATTGAATTATGAAGGAATGAGGTTTCTTTTATAGAAAATGGGTAGGAAAACCAAGGGCTCAGATGCAAAGTTGAAGAGAGGTCCAGATGCCACTAGAAGAGAGCACATGGATTGTGCTTCTTCAAGTGCATCAAATTGTGACACTTATCACAAGGGGATTGGGTTGAAAGTGGGGAGGAATGTGACCATTTAGGGAAATGGGACAAGGGGATGAGGGAAGGCTTTAGGGGATAAGGCCTCTTAAAGAGGGTGTAAGAGCCTTAATGAGGATGTAAGAGGAATTTATGAAGGTGTAAGAGCCTTAAATGCATATGGATAGGCTTGGCTTGAGATTGTTGACTTTGACTTTGGGGGTTGAGTTCCTAATCAAGGATTAGGAATGTGACATGGTTAGGGATAGAATTAGGATTAGGGTTAGGAGATAAGAAGGGTGATTAGGGGGATAAGGAAGGGTTAGCATGTGTGAAAGGGTTGGGTTGAGTTCAAACTCAAGGCTAGGTAGTTGAGAGGGGTTAGGTTAGGGGTTAAAGGGAATATTAATGAATGAATTAAATGATTTAACATATTCATTCAATAATAAGAGGAATAAGGATTTAATTATCTATTAAGCTATTGGTTGCATTTAATTATTAATCGGGACTATAGCCAATTAATTGAATTAATTAGGGCTAGAGGATGACATAAGTCAATTAGGTAATGCTTAATTACTTAGCTGATTTGTCCTAAAAGGCACTAAATATGATTGATTAAGATAATCAAATTTAGGTGTCTACACCTTAATCAAATTTAGGTGTCTACAATTGACTAACAATCAAACAAAGGCAAAAATCAAATTAATGACTCATATGCACAACTTAGTTTTGTATGTGTGCTAATATCTCTATCATATGCACTATTCTGATTATCAAATACGCTAATGTTTTCATCATGTGCTAAATGGAAATTGCGCTAATCTATTACATGTGCTAGTCTAATTGCTATATACACTGAAACTACAATTCTATATGCACTAAACTATGGTTAATTGCTATATACACTGAAACTACAATTCTATATGCACTAAACTATGGTTGTATGCGCTAAAATATTTACTATATGCGCTAAAACTATTATCGCATGCGCTAAAACGAGCAAGGAAATCTAAAAACGTGCAAAAATTTCAAAAACATCACAAAACAAGGAGGGTTTTGGGGTACATATCGGGGGTCGATACTTGGGTGGCCACCCGTGACGTCAAGCTCTCTTGAATCGGTGCTTGGCATAGGGAATCACCATCATGCTAGCAGGAAAGCTCTCTCTCTCCAAGGTAAATTTCTAAATGGGGAAAGTGAAAATGATGGTAAAATGACCTTTTTAACCCTTATACGCCCTTTTTACCCTATTTAAGTGGAATTACATTATTCTTCACTGGGGAGATTATTTTCAACTCAGGCTATATATTCATCAACATTTTTTTGGTCTGAGGCATAAATGATTTTTTTTTATCAAATCAGCACGGGCATCCATCAAATTTTTATTTGAACTAACGTATCAAACGCACATTGATTGAAAGAGGGGCAAAATGTATACACATAAAAATGGCCTGTACAATTATTAATTAAATACAAGTTAAATCTTAATTCTTCTACTATTTAAATGAATTCATTAATTTGTTTATATGGTTCACTTTCATATTAATTCTTCCAAATCAAAATTTAAATCAATCCACCCTCTCCACCTCATATCTCCCACATCACTTGCCACCTCATCATATGGCCAAGGAAATTAATTAAATGGAATTACCTTATTTGTTGATTTTCCATCAACAACCCATGGCCACATGTCATCTTTGGCCACATGTCCATCACCATTGGTATCCTTCCAACTCCCTTGCCCGCATGCCATCAACTTGGCCATGCATCTCCACTTGGCTCCTTGAGATGAGACGATGGAACATTTGCATTGTTTTCTCCTCCGTTTTGCATCTCAACCCTCCATGTCAGAAAATTGAATCCAAGCCATTGGTGCCACCTATGCTCCAGCCTTGAAAATCTTATAAATACCCCTTATTTGGAGTGAGGATCATCCACCATTTTGCATATCGAATTCATTCTCATTTTTTTATCTCAATTGCATCTGTTATATCTCAATAGAGTAATTTAGCTTCAATTGCATCATAATTAATATTTATAAATAGCTCAATTATCATGGTTATCTTTGCATATTAGTATCATTTTAATCATCATAGGATAGTTGCATACTAATCTTAGTTTAAATGGTTGCATCTTAGCTTTTATATTAGCACGTTAATCTTACACATAGCTTTATCAATTCCCAATCATGCATTCTAGATTCATAACACTCGTTCTTTGGGTTGTCATCCAAAATGGTCAAAGTGCATATCTGAGAGCATTTATACAAACCACAAATGGATCCTTGGAGATAGAGTACCATGAGATGAAATTGACAACAATCTATTTTGATTATGTATTTCTTTGTTAGATTAGTTTTTAATATAATGTTTCATGGGTATGTTAGTGTTTAATCTTTTCTTTACCCTAATTTCTAACATACAGTTGGAAATGCATTGGTGGCTAGCTTATCATTCATTGTGTATTTATATAGTTGTATTTGGTGTCGATGATTCAAATGCTTATTTAGTTCTTTGCAAACTCTTCTACAATAGTGTACAAATTAGATGTAAAAAGTTAGTACTACATGGGAGAACAATAGTACTAGCCAAATATGGAAAACTAATATCATAGTTAAGGTTAATATCATGTTTTTGTTGTTGGGGTTGGATAGAGGAAAATAATTCTTGATTATTTGATTCAATAAGCTTGGATCTATATAGGAAATATTTAACATAGCATTTTCAATGTTAATCTCATTGGTTTTGATAAAAATAGGCTACAAATCTTAGACAAGGTTGCAATTGTAGGCTCTTCCAAAAAATGACGACAATAGTTTTCAACTTGGTTTGGCAAAGTGGGTGTAATATGATTGGTGATGGGGATTGCATTGGTAATGTTGTTGATGGAAAAATAATTTTTAATAGTAGAGGTGAAGGAGTTGGTAACATGGAAATGAGCATGTAAGGATGAAATGGTCTTGATACTAGCATTTTGATAATAGATTTCAAGATTGTTCAATTCTAAGTATAGATGAAGGAAAGATTTTAGATTAGGACAAGGACTAGTTAGGTCATAATTCTTCCAAGGCCTTGCAATAGCAATTTTGGTGTTATTAGTTGTAAGATTTCTAGGAAGAGAGAAAAGAACATGCAAATTGTTGGAAGAACCTCCAAAAGTGATTATTCTTCTTCCTTGTTGTTGAAGATTGTAAGTAACTAGTCATGTGACCATGCCACCAAAGTTTTAAATTTTAGCTTTTGATCCACAATATTTCATGCTTGAATTGTCCCATATATAATCGAAGAAAGAATCTTACAACATCTTCATAGGCCAAGCATAAGGTGCATATGATTTGGAGCTAGACTACAAAGAAAAGAAGGGGACATTGGGTTGCTTGGAGAAGAAATTACATTTCTCTAGAGGAAATCTTGTTATTTCTTTGATGTCTTTCATTTACTTGGCAACCATATCATAATCATAAGTAGACCCTTTTTGTATTAAAGGTTCCAAGCCATTGATGTTGCTTGTGATTGGGGTCATAATTTCTATAGTGGAATGACCTCATGGGTGTTGTCTAACACCTTTATACCTCCTTGTATCCATAGAATGTTTGAATTTCATAACATCTAGGCTCAAGCCTAAACTTTATTTTTTGTTTTCTCTAGAGTCTTGATATTTTGATTGCAAGATCTTGGTCAGCTAAGCATAAATTAGGTCTAATTTGGACTAGACTACGAAGTGGAAAAGGGAACAATGGCCTGGTTGGAAAAGAATCTGCATAGCTTGATATAAAGGAAAATCATCATTGTCTTATTCCTTTCATGGATCTAGTGGCCATAGCATAAGCAACATCTTTTCTTGTATCAAAATTCCCAAGTGATTAATGTTGCTTGGACTTATGGTCCCTAATATTTGGAACGTAACGCCCCCATGCATGTTTTCTAACATCTTTATAAGTCCCCAACTTCATAGAATATCTTTTTATAGGATTGAGGATCAAATCTACACTTGCTTGATTGTTTTCCTTAGACTTTTGAAACTTTGATAGCTTTACCAATTTCTCTATTATGCAACAATCAATTATATTTCTATGTAGTTGAAAGTCCTAACCATTCCATGTAACATGTTGCACAAATTGCTTATTTGTTGTTATGATCTCTTGCATAAAATGTGCTTTGAATTAAACCATCTAGGCAACTATGCTTAAAACAACAAGCATATGATAAATTATCATTGTTAAGCACTATAACAATTCATGATCTTTGGATTGAGCATATTAACTAATTAGATGTATTTTTAATAGATCTATTTCAAATTTGGACATCAACACTAGAGTTACTTGTGCTATATTAAGGACTTATTTCTCAAAACAAGTGACCCTCATATTTAATTTGATTACAAATCTATGAAGTTGTGTTGAAGTAAATTGAAGAATTCTCAACTTCGTTGTCTTGTTTTGTGCAAAGATAATTAAAAAAAAATGAGCCCTCTTATGATTGAGAGAATGCACTATTTGGCATAGTTGCTTCTTTGCTTATAGTATTTCTAAATGTGTGCTTATGTGAAGCCACTAACCTCTCAATTCTTGCACGTAGTTCTTAATGATCTCTTCTAAATCTTAAGAACCCAAAAACAACACAAGGAGGAGGGATGACATGTAGTTCCTAGTCAATGAAATCTAGAGTACCAAAAGAAATTGAATAGGGCGTAGGCGACCAATAAAAAAACATGCATAGTATAATGAATGAAGTAGAAAGATAGGAGTATGAATAGTTCAATTATTAAAACAGAAAAGCCCCAAAGAATGTCATAGATTGCAAAGAGGGCCAACCATTGTATTATGTCTTAGAAGTGCCAAATACAAATGCACAAACCTGAGAAAGAAGAGAAAGAGTGATGAGAAATACGACAAGGAAGATGCTACCTTTAATGTTGAATCATTTTAGAATCTCTCTC
>MU224527.1:2573660-2593206 GCA_018584345.1 Thuja plicata | reverse complement strand
TATATATATATATATATAATGCAATAGTCTAGTTATTATATATTTTAATGTTTGCATAAGTTTAGATTAACAACATACTTGTAAAGGTTAATATGCATCATTCTTACTATTTATGTCAAAAAAGGTGTGTGTCATTTACAATATTGAGAATCATTGATAGATGTATTTTTCTATATATTATGAAACTATAAGATTACAATTTTATATTTAACAAGTAGTGATATTTTAGAGTATCCCTACATTCTACAATATTATATATTTCTTTAAATGAATAAACAAGATATCTACTAAATCTCTCATATTAATTCATATATTTGTTAAATTATTCTTTACTTAATGTGTATAATTATCTTTCTTAGATTTTTAAGGTAATGATGATGATTGTCTCTTATTGATTTGAGATTTTTCCTATATTGCTTCAAAATTAAAAGAAATTAGCTTTAATCATCCTTTAAAGAAAGGTCCACACCATAAAATTACAAATTTATTAACATTGATCAAAAGTCACTTACTCTAATGTATGCTAACTTTTTTTAAAAAGGACATTGATATTAGAAGAAGACACATTCAAATGTGTAACTTGGATTTGTTAGAGTAAAAATGATTTTTATCTAATTAATTTTTTAATTACTACGGTTCCTTTTCACTCTACCTACTTAAAACTTTCTTAGGACATGTTTTTTTGTTTCAAGCCATATAATAAGGACATGTGTCATGATCTCTTATTATCCTCACTTAAGGTTTCTTAAGGTTTCTTCTTCTTTTATGTCTTTTCCTTTTAAGGATTCATTATTGTAATCCTTAACCGTGCACATTCACATGGATTCATTTTATTTATTTGATTGGAGGTTTTCCTTGAGAGGTGGTAGGGTTGAGGCATGAGAATCAAAATATACTAACTATTGTTACTTTTATTAATTGGACTTAAAATTCATTTAATTTATTGTTGCTTTTATTCATTGGACTTCCAAGTCCTACACAACATGTGTATTTGAGCAAGTTGTCTCCCCTTTTTGAAATACCTGAAAACAACTTAATGAAATATTATTTACAAAAGCATGAAAATTACTTTTAATAAAATATTATTTGTAAAAGTATAAAAATTACTTTCAAGGAATCCATTATAATTGATAGATAGACATAAGTTTTTGAAATGGGGAAACTTATCATAGCTAATACGCTATTGCTAGTTGAGATAGAAACAATATATGTAGATTGATGAGAGTATTCATAGTCTAAATGAAAGGAATATCACAAAATATTGAGCAACATAATAGTTTTGCAATGAATTATAAACAATACCCAACTTAGTATTTTTGAGAATTATATTGACAAAAATCAAACACAAAATGATGTATATAAATTGTATTTGATTTTCTTATGATTAAAATTTGTATCAATATAAATTCTTGTTAGCATGTAAATCTCTATCTACACAAAATTTGCATTAATCTTAAAAATATAGTACAATTCCATTAACATAGATTCCAATGTCTGCATTGTAGAAGTGATTAGAATTATTATTGTGCATTTTGCAAAGTAAGTAATATTGAAGTTTTGTTGACGTCAAAAAGTTGAATATATCTATTTGTACCTATCAACTGATTAATAAGAGAAGAGCTTATATAGGTAATCCATTGTAACTATAATTATGTCTATCATAATCTTTTTTCTCTTAGTAGGCACTTGCAAGATTAATATATACTCCATAGTAGCTATAGTATTGGAAATCATTTTTTTTTGTATTGTTGAAAATTTGAACTCCACTATCTAAATGTCTACAACATAGACTCTGTCATTCAACAAAGTGAATTCATTCTTAAACTACTAAGTTCATTGGATTTTTTATTTTGTTCTAATCTTATCTTCCACAGCCATTCATATAGGTGATATATCATTTGAACTCACTCGATGATTTTTGGGAGGTATCTTTAATTTCTCTAGTCATTCAACTGATAATATGCTACTTGCCATAGACTGTATTCACTGAAGAATTTAAAGCAAATATATCATGAAGATAAATTTGATAAATATATGGGTACTCGTTGACTTCTATGCCTGCATGGGCCCACTATACACAGCCTCAAACAGTCATCATTACAAAGGCAAATCAAATTCTAATATAGTGCCAAGGCCATCTGACACATCCATAAAACTGGCCACAAGACATGTCAGATGATTTAGATCCACAACATCTCAGTGAAATTATTAGACACCATGGATGATAAACACAATGCAAAAAAACAACTAAATTAATATTTTTAAATTTTTTCATTAGTTGAAGCTTCTCGGCAAGCCCTCTTTCCTCTCCACAGCTGTCAGTTGCACGTATTCACTGTATGGTCCATGTTTATTGTTTGCCAAATTTGATATGTAAATGGCAATCTGTTTGTGAAATGCTTGCATATTAAGGAAACTCTTCAGCACCAATGGGTTGTTTAATTTGGCAATGACCTAAAATACTGCATTTACCTTTTATGAAATTAAAGGACATTTGAAAACGCCACTTGTATCATTGTTGGGTAGTGATACAACCATCATAATACAGGAATCGACTGCTTTATTATCCAATTCTTCCTTATCAAGCCTCCTTGATGCATAAGATGCTGCATCTTCAGCATCCCTCTTACTTTCTTAGCTATTGGAAATAAGATATCCATTTGATTCGACTCTTACAACAGTTGAAGGCATCCCAGATCAAGTCCTGGCTAAAAGACACAAAAACATATACCAGTAAAGCGCATAATATGAAGGCTGCAGTCAACCTTCTGTCAAAATCTTGGGCACAAAAAATACACAAACATCAGAAGATAAGCAACTAAGCATTAAGCCATTTCTTTTATTCTTGAGTTCAATTTCAAAACGTTCATGACAAGACATTATAAAGCAAATCCACAAGTACCATGGAAGAATTTCAGATATGAACATAACAGGTCTCCAACCTTCACCAACAAATCCTTCGAGCAAGATATAGAAAGACATAATCTTCATATTCACCAACCTCTGAAGCCAGAACTTCGCACACAAAAGAGTACAGGATAGCCACAAAATTATGTGCCAGATTGACTTTAAAAAATTGTCAACCAGAACAGACTTGCCAATGAACAACCTCTTGGAATTCCCTTCCATAAGGCCTATCTCAAAATGTTTGAATCTCTCAAGTGTTTGAATCTGGTACAAATTTGAATATGGGTCCAGCAGGTGAGATAATATTTTCTGCATCCAAAGTTCAAGACTGAAATAACATTTTCTAATGTCCACTCTTCCATGATTTACATCTGAGACACACTGATCCATACAACGAAATAACTTATTGAAGCACCCACCGTTCTTGTTACTCCTCAATAGTAATGCAAGAAATGTACAAGACTATTCAGTTTTTGTTTTCCAACAGACTTTCTTAAAGTAAATGATGAACTACTTCGTAACAGAATTAGTTACAAGAATCACCGTCTGAGGTCATTCTTTTGAAGCAGATCTTCTGCATCAAAAACAAGTAGAGATACGGTAAAAAAACTAATAAATGGCACTCACTGAAGCTCTAAAATATGGTACTGATCTAAGCAGACTCAGAACCACTTCCTCAGTCCTCCAGCCTTTTTGTCTCCTGTCAAAAACCTTGGAAGATTAAGCAGAGAATTTACTCTTGTAACCCCTTCAAGTGCAGAATATTCCTCCTCCTCGGCTGTAGAAATACACTCGGCAAGGCTCTTCTTGGATGGATTTATCTCTGTACACTTTAGTTCACTGGAATTCTCTACTTTTTGTAATTTTTGTGCTGCATCATATAGTTCATTTCCCGTCCTCAATGTGTTTAAGCGCCCTAATGAAGGACCATTCGCCTGTCCATCTACAACAGATTCATCCTTATTTTCTGACCCTTCCTGTGAAACTTCTTGTGATAAGATTACCTCCTTTGGCACTTGATGTGTACTAGTGTCCTGTCCCTCTACAGCAGTTGATATTGATTCAAATGGCACGGAATTATCTAGGAAGAGACAGATCACTGCACAATCATCCACCTTGGAGGTTGGATATTTCCAATTCCATGCTCGGACAGCATAATCCACCAAAGCTTTGGCTGCAGTTGTTCGAGTGGGTGCTGATGCCACAATGTCCACAACCTCTTTGTTCGAGAGCACATCCCAGATCTGCAAAAAAGATTGAAATATCATTCTTTAGGATTTTTAGACAGTCAAGCATCAGTGTTGATGAATTTCTGACAAGGAGAATCTTTGTATACCCCATCTGTAGCCAGTACAATGAACTCATCTCTCTCAGTGAGGCGATGGTAAGAAACATCTGGTACAGCAATGAGACCAAAGTCCTTAAGACAGAAGTCACCAAACGCTCTAGCCATAGCTAGCCCAGGGGAGTCATTATTAGGCAGCCAAACACGTGCTACCTCAGGCTCATCATGCAATGCAAAAACTCGCCCTTTGCATTGTCGAATCCTTTCGGCTTCCCCTGAACAAATGGAAAACCAGGATCAGGCTTTGGTGCACAGAAGAAAGATCCATGTCTACCTAAGAGAATCTTCCTAATCACTGGTGGTGCACCGAAAGATTAACTCCCAAATGAATCCTGTTTATAAGGATTTTCAAGCTATAAAAGAAAACATGTTAAACCCCCGCTTACCCCCCCTTTTTTTAATATTTGAAAATAGTTTACAAATATGCCTCAAATGAGCAACCAAGTCCAACTAAGACCCAAACTTAAGCTTCTTACAAGCAATATTTTACATAGCTCCTTTGAGTATTAACAATTAGATAACAACTTAGATATTACCACTAGAAGTGAACAATGGAAGACCAAGAGATGAAGACCAGAAGTCATCTTTTAGAATTTTACATTAGATGTAACTTTGGAGATTTGAATCTGGATCGCCAATGTGAGAACCCAATACTTATAACCTAAGTTACGGGTACGGGTACTGGTTCACGTTCGGGTTTGAGAGTTTGATTTCCGGGTTCGTTCTGGGTTTGTCAATACAAAAACATATAAAAATCGGAAAAAAACATATTTGCAGCAATAATTAATTTCAAAATACACCACTATATTAATAGTCAAATAATATAGCAAAATACACCTGAAACCATTTTGGGTCCACAAAATATGACTTCATAATCTTGCAAGCATTAAGCACATTTCACTTTAGATTTTCCTTTGCCGTTGAAGTTTGAATGGTCCAGCATAAATGAGTCTAGTGCCAAAGAGAACTCACTTGTGGATATGAGAAGCAAAATGAAACATGGTTAAATCAAAAGCTTGGTTCTAAAAAGTTAATGCCAACTAAACTTAAAATGCAAGAAAATATATTACAACTTGACAAAAAAAAGTCTCGGATCCAAGACTTAAGCCAGGCCACTGACATTGTATTTGGAGGTCAGGAATCAATTAGGAGACAAAGGAAGAATGTGCAAGTCTGAAAGTATAAGATTATGATTCAGCACAAACAAAGAAACAATGCCACGGACACAGAAACAACAAAACTCACAGATAAAATGACTTGTCAATTGGAAACAATAGGGAACATCAAGTATAGGGAAAATATGATTGCCAAAAGTCCCATACTACAGATGCAAGAAAGGCATGGGATCCGCCTAATCAATGCATGAGGTCTGACACATGATCAAGATTATCCAAGCTAACAATTATGCAACCTGTGGACTAAAAATGCTATAGTGAAATTCACCCATTTGACACCCCCCCAAATTCTCCCTGGGTTCACTACGGTTCATCCAGAACAGATGTGCAGGCTGTGGGCAGGACCCTGCCCAGACCCGCAAGGAACTGGACCCGAACCCCAAACTCGGTTCAAAATGGACCACAACCCGGGGTCTGATAGGAGCAAACCAGTAACAGAGCTTTAATCAATCAAGCTCAGACTGTAAAACCCCGTTAGAAGAGGACAATGCATTTATATACCAAAATTCTAAATGCTTAGAGTTGCCAAAGTCACATTTAACTACGGAATTATGGCCGATGAGTAACTGTACAAGGAATTCTAAAATTTATGTACTTATTCAAATTGGGTCAACTCAAATAATAGTATCCATTGGTGTCTTGTATACAAAGTGAACAGTTTTTATCATATGAAATTATCATGCCTTTCAGGCCTGCAAAATTTTAAACGTGTTGCATTCTGCCAGACAGAAAAAGTTCAAGATAAAAAGGCTTCAACATGACAAAAATGGAAAGTAACTGTGCAGTTTTAACAGAAAATGTATTTGTACAGAAAGAAACAGAAAAAGTCATCATTAAGATTCGCATTATCAAAATAAAGAAAACAAAATAAACCTTTTGTTTTTAGTTTTAAGATTTTCATTCTCATAATCTGAGAAAAGAAAGAATGTAGATGATACCTTTACAATATAGAATATAAATACAGTAAGCATGGAATGCCAAAATTATTTCTACATTCGAGAGGCAAGCATTAAACATACTTGGGAGATTTGGTTTCAAATCCACTGTCAACTGCACTGCAGCCAAAGAATTGTCTGGATCTCTTGTACCCAAAACTGCTCTTGAATCTCCAACATTACCAATAATCAAGTCTTGGCCCTGATCCCAACAAACAAATAATGCAAGTTATAAGAAAAATAGCTATCCAAGGAATGAAATTCTACTTTCTACTTAGTCTCAGAGGCCGATAATAAAGGATCAGAACTCCTGGAGAAAAACCTTTTTCAGCTTGTCTCATTATAAGTTCTACATTTTTTTATCATACATATTCTCAATATGTACCTGTTTCACCAAAGTTACAGCAGTAGTCCCACTACAAAAGCAATCAATTGTAGAATGCAACCTCAACTCCTTATCCATTACTTTAAATGCTTTCAGAAACAACTCTTTCAAAGTTGAAAAAATCTCCGGTCCTCTCTCCCTTTCTTCAGCATCTGCTAGCTCTCTCCATTCATCATCCATGGTTGAGTCCTCAGAATTCATGCTGCCCACTGCAACGTTAACTTCTTTCAAGACATCATCATCTTTGACCTCTGTTTCCCATTGGGACCACAGCTTTGATGGTAGTGAGTCCCTCACCCTTTTTGCTACCAGATGGCCAAATGGACCGTGCCCATCAAATACTCCACAGAAAACTGTGTCCTTTCTAGAACAAAAATCCTGCATATCAAGTTGTGTTCCAAGTTAAAGTGATGGATATCGTGAGTTCAATTATTTGAATTTATTAGCTTGTTCTTCAGGACAGTTGCCATGTCATTCAGCCTTCTGTGTTTGTCAGTAGGACTCAAGTACTTGTGAGATAATTATGCATCCACGTATTTGGTTAGCAAAGCAAACAGGCATGTAATTTAAAATTTGCAAACAGGCAAACTTGCAGAAACCACCACTATTGTTGATCAAGTTTAAAATTTTCTAAACAATCACACCACTATGATCTAAATTACCTTCCAATGCAATCTTGTATTAGGTTTTTTGTATAATATTCATATTGTTTGGATAATAATAGTAGGAAGCACCCAATACATTTGCAAAATAATCAAAGATGTCCATCCAGTATCCACTTCATCAAATATCAATGATATCAACCAGATTGCAGGCTGGTGTCAAGTTACCGATCTTACAAATCACTCAATTAAGTCACTGGGATAATAGATTGAATAGATTTCCAGTAATGATTGCTACCCTGGTAGAATGGTTGTTTGCAAATCTAAAACAAACTGATCCAATCAACGCATATAACTATTCACAATTGACATGAGCAATTGCCAGGTAACATTAGTTATTTAAAGAAAATAACAATATGTTTGTTGCTTCAAATGATTTGACATCAATAGTGAATTGGATTGAAGCAGAAATTGTCAGATGGATATTGGAATCATTTTGATAGATCAATCATCAACATGATTTGCAAATTAGTCAGTTAGTCGGTTATATGAGTCAAACACTTTTAAACCTAATAAATCTAAGTCAGCCTGAACTTTCTAATGAAGCATGCACCCGTATGTGTATCACATGAAAAACGGCTAATTGATCATTTATATCCCTACTGGCAGAAAAGAGAGCAGAGTTCTAGACACCACATACCTCCCAGACGAGCATGGCATCTTGATTGGTTCCCTTTCTTCCTTGCTGCGTAAACATGCAAGCAGTACTGCTGGAACCATTTAAAAACATCCTCCCAGGAATCTTGCTAACTTGCTCATCAATTTTTGCTTGACTTGGCAGGGATGTCGTCTTCCTCCTGTTCTTCCTCGACCTCATCCTTGCCGAAGATGAGGAGGCAGACCGAGGAAGAGTGTTCAAACTCCTTCCATCTGTTGATAAACAGGACCCCATCCTAAGGGCCCTGATGATATTGAATATGCACTCCAGACCAACCACACTTAAAAACCCACTCAACAACTATAATTAAAAGATGGAGAAGATCCCTAATCCTGGATAGTCAACCAAAATCTTCCGCAAATTATGTCTTGGAAAGCTTGGTTCAAAGGTGAATGAAAATATCTGAAAGCCCCTGATGATACTATCAGTCCAACAAGGCTTAAAAATCCACACCAGAAAGTAAACAAAATTGGATCAATGGGCAAACCCTTGGCAAGAATGTCTAGGGATTCCTAGTTCAAACTACAATGAAATGATAGAATTCAAGGCCTAAGGAAAGCCCTATGGAGCGCAGATCCACAAACCGAGGAGCATATTCTTAATCAGTTTTTAACTGATCATTTAGCCAATCATAATCGTTATTCTGCATAAAATCAAACAGGGGCATACGGCCAAATGCATCATTTTTCAGGATAATTAATTAAGGAAGAACCTCTCAAAGGAAGGGGGAGATGGAATAGAGAAACGGCCTGTTCGCTGCTCAAAACATAGACGGTCATAAATAAACTGGCTGTTTGAAGTCTTTTTCTGAAAGAATCGTAGCCCTTCATAAAATATCAGAAAGGGAAATAAGGATATTACACCCTTTTTAAGACATCTCTATAAGAAAGAGATTAGCAGAAAGACATAATCAAATTACCCGTTTTAGATCTTTCTTCATAACACTCCCAAATTTCAGAATCAAACAGCAGCACAGGGATATTATGTCCTGGTCAGACCATCTTTTAAGAGGGGAATTAGCAAAATGGAAATTTGCTAATTTGCTTGTTTATTTTTTTGACACAAACCTAATCTTTCCTGAAATCAAACAGGCCCACAAGGTTAAATGTATTATCTTCGAGGATGATATTACGATCTGGGCGTATGAAAACGTGCTTTTGGATGCCAGAGATTCGCGTGCGCAAATAGCCTTCTAGTTGTAGCAAAATAGACCGTTACTGTATGCACTAACCCTAGAAAAAAGTCCGTTTAACAGGGACCATGTTCTTAAACCACAGATAGAACAAATGGGCCTGACTTTGTCCTCAAGTAAGCTCCACACAGGACCAAATTGACATCGCTAACAGAGGCTGATCTCATTACATTTCCATTATACAAACAAGACAACACCGGTCCACCAAAATTTCTGACCTCACATATGAAAAAGAGCCCTCCAAATTTGAAAAAACTAATATGATGTGGAATGCTCCAAGATTTATGTAAAATGGGTATCAATTTATCCAAACGGGTGTCTCCTAGTCTTACTGATTTCGCTCTCAAAAACAAAAACAAAGTGTTTTCTAGGCCTTATCTCGAAAAATTGAAGCATTTAAGGTCTTAAACCATGCAAAAACTATTAAATCCAATAACAAACACGAATGGGGTCACCAGCTGAGTCAGATCACTTATCACGAAATTCAAGAGACTGTCTGATTACACGAACTACTCGACCATTTCAGTATACCCAGCACGATATACTTGCCCTGTTGCCTCTATCTGTACTGTTCCCCATTAGAATAATGATCTGGGCTATTTTTCAGACATTTAAAGCAATTTAACCTTTACTACCTGTAGAATCCTTAAAATACAGCATAACTACTCTTCAAATTAATGCAGTCTAACCAATTGCTAGAGATCTCCTTGATTATAGATTGGGGTGTTTGTGATTTCTATTCCGATACTGGTGTTTTTTACATTTGAGTAACTGATTAGCCTGATTTTGTTGTTAATTTTCTACTGTTTTTAGTTTGTATAAAGACATTTTCTTTTGTTTTATGCCAAATTCAAGGGCCAGTGGGAAACTTGTGGGGCAAAAATAATCCGATAACTATGATAAAGTTGACAATACCACACTCCAAGTGAGCTTGCAATTATTTTTAATTTTCCTGGCTCCCACAGGGTTGATTAATGTTAGTTTGTCTCTTTAACTTAATTAAGGAGTTGATCTACTTAATAAGGCAGGGGTCTTATGAAGGGGGCTCGAGGTCTATTTTGTTTTAGGTAGGGGAGGTTCTATGAGAATTTTTTTTTTTTTTTTTTTTTTTTTTTTGGGNGGGGGGGGGGGGGGGGGGGGGGGGGGGGGGGGGGGGTTGCTGCACGATTATTTGGAATCTTTCCCTCTAAAATGGGGTGGGGCTGCAAATTGCCCACCACCTTAGGAGAAATTTTTGCCAGTGGGGTGTCAAGGAATTGATTGAATTATTATAATAAAATAAGTATATATATTGTTATAATTAATAAGAATTAGGTTGTTGAAGTCCTAAGTATATATTTTTTAATTACAAGTCACCTAAATTGTTATGAATAATTTTGATTCTATTGTATTTTTTTGGATTTGAACATACATTTTTAAAAGAGTTTGAACCTTGATGGATGGTGTAATCATTGAACATAATATAATCTTTATTAGGAGATGAACTAAGAATTGGACAAAGCCATATTTTCATTTGTTATTTCTAGATTTGATTGTGTCCAAAAAATTTACATCGACGTTTTGAATCACACTTCGTGATTCGAAGTCATATTGTCGATATAGTACTTCTGGTTACACAATTAAATCTTGCAACATAGTTATAGCATGTTAATATTTCATATGTAAATCAACAAATGCATAAATGTTGGTAAAGATGTCAAAGGACACTTGGTTTAATGAAGTCCGTGTTGAAGGTACCTAGTTGTTATTGAGTTCAAATATTCTACAATACAAAAAGAAATGTTGGTCAAGATGGAATCTTACACTCATGAACAAATTGAACATATGAATGACATATCAAAAAATCATAACTATATTCACGAACAAGAGCGATGATTTATATTTTTCACTTTATTGAAAATATCATAACTATCCAATGTAAATGTATCATGAACAAAATAAGGTGTCTATGTGGACAAATAACATTCTTATGTGTACAACTATTGGGGTGACATTGCACAAGGCGAGTACAATAAATATCTTGTATTTTTTATGAAATGTAAAAGATTGGTAAAAAAATTGTGATCCTTCTAAGTTGAATCTAAGTTCTATTTCAAATAAAGATATGTTATTTTTATAACAACTAGTATTTTGTGTTCAACTATGGGATCATTTATGTTGGTTATCAAGAATAAAGATAACAAGATTTATGATTACAAAAATATGTATGGGGTTATTTAGGTTGCATATAATTGATACTTCAAATAAAGATTTGGTATTATTCTAACAAATGATATTGGTTTGTTCAATTATTTGAGATTTCATGATTAATTTTTGATTGAATCTTTAAGACTTCTTTTTATAGACATTTCTCGGTAGATGTGTTGATTTGGCAATTTCTCAGATGATTCATAAATGCTAACTATTTTTATGAAGAGAGGCCTTTTCCATTAATAAAAAGTATAAAGTACTAATGCAGTCAAGCTCGAAGGATCCAAAAACAGACTGTCCAAACTTGCAGCCCACAACAAGAACCACACAGCGGAACAACTCAACGCAAAATATATCAAAATAAACTTTATATTATCTCAGAATAATTACATACAACATGTCAGGTTGTAAGGCCTTCCTGACTAGGGCCAATTACATCAACAGATAATCTCGTAGAATCCAACCTTATCAATTTACCCTATAGCTAAATGGAAGAAACCAGATCTGAACTTGTGCTTGCAAGCCACCAAGCAACCTGCAATCTTTGTCTACCCACTTACAACTATCTGCAACAACTTACAATCTTTCATCTTATTAGCTTACTTTGTTATCCTCCAACTATCATCCCTTTCCTCTGTCCCCTTAAACATCAACCTAGAATCTCTTTTATACACACTTGCCACAAGTCGGCTTGTAAAAAATATTTAAATGACATAGTCGGCCATACACTCTACAATAAACAGATAATAAATGCACCAGTCAGCTGCAAATAATACAAAATACATAGGAAAATACATCAACATAGATTTAGGTCCACACAAGATCCAATGCCACAAATTTGCATGCCTCAGAACTCAGCACGATCCCAAAGACCCCCTCAAATCATGAATGCAATCTCCAATGTCTGCCCAATCCATAAACACAAGTCGGTGAACCCCAATAACCAGTCGGTAAACACGTACATCGAGAGCCAAACCACTCAGTGAAAGACACAACCGATAAGAACTCTGTTGAGCAGACATCACCGAGTAATATGCTAACGAGAAAGACACCACAAAGCTACACACACCGAGAAACTACCACCGAGCAATGTACCCTGAGTAGAATATCACCGAAAATAGCAACACCAAGCACCACTGAGTCCAACAGTGAAGCAATACATCTTCCAACCGAGAACTGCCACCGAAGTGACTGAGCACCTCAGGTCTCCAACCAAGTTAACTACTAAAACAAAAATCAAACCAAAACATGTTGTTGGTGACACAGGATTGCCAACTACCCCAGGATGCTCATGCATCAAACACCCCAGGAATGAAAAGATGTTCTCAGAAGCTGGATGAACATCTGTTGTGATTCAACACATAGATCCCAAACTAGTTCTTGATATACATGTCTTCCAAGTCCTCAACTGACACACTCTTCCCTCAGTTCTTCTTTTGCTTCCTTTTACCACTAGCACTTGCTGATTTATCTTCATAATTTTGCACACTCATACTTGCACCATCCACTGCAACCACTTCAAATCTACTACCAATGCTCAAGTTCCTCCTCCCGAGCTCTGTATCCTCCAAAGGAATCAAAATAGACTTCTATCCATCCTTCAGTATAGTAAAGAAATTTCTTTTATATTCGTGAATAGCCTCACTATCATACTGCCAAGTTCTACCGAGTAAAACATGACAAGAACTCATCTCCACAATGTCACATAATACTTCATCTCTATAGGTACCAATGTAAAAACTCACCATGCACTACTTTTTCACCTCTACTACATGACCAGCTTGTAACCAACTTATCTTATAAGGATAAGGATGCTTCAACCTTTTCAAACCAAGTTTTTGAACCATATCCTTAGCAACTAGGTTGTTGGTACTTCCTCCATCAACAATCACCTTACATCATTTACCAATAGACTTGCACACAGTCCTGAACATGTTCTTCCTCTAACAAGAATCAACTTTCTTTGAGGGCAGCAAATTTCTCCTAAGAAAGAGATTCACACCTTCCACCTCAGGTTCATTCTCAACAACCTCATTTACCACAACCTTTCAGTGACTACCAACCTTCTTATCTGCATGGGGACATTTAAATGATCGATGTCCTTCTTCTCCACAGTTGTAACAAGTACCTCTGAATACACCTCTACCCATCTTTCTCCTCAGTTCCATAGGTTTTGATTCATCCTCAACTCTCAGTTTATCCTTTACCAACTGCTAAATTGCTTCTCCTTCCCTCGGGAATTACCATAATGTATTCTCTTCAACTTATCTTCTTCCTTTAATGCATACTAATAAGCATCCTCTATGAATTCAATCTTCAACATACCAATCTCATCTTGGATATGGAATTTCAAATCATTAACATACCTTGCCACCTTTTCCTTAGAAAGTTCTCTATGCCCAAACCAAATAGTCAACTTGTGGAACTCCTTGGTATAATCTTCCATAATCGTCTCCTTCTGTTTTAGATTATGTAACTTCTTAAACAACTTAAGTTCATAGTCGGCAAGAAAGAACTTAGCCTTTATCTTTGCAACCATCAACCTCCACCGATTGATCTTCATCTCACCTTCTTCTTCCTGATCCCTCTGCAACTCTCTCCACCATAAAGCAACATGCCCCTTCAACTTATTCTGTGCCAACCTCACTCTAAGCAGATCTCCAATGTCTTCCAGTTCTAAGTACTCTTCTAACTCACTAATCCAATCAATAAGATCCTCGAGTCTCAATGTACCTGAGAAATTAGAAACCTCCATTTGGTAACTTATACTCAACCGAGCTCCAGATCTCTACAACCGATCATATATGTCTCCTCTAGATCTTTCTATCCGATAGACTCTGTCATCTCCACTAGATCCAACAACCTCAAAGTCTTCAGCAACTTTTTCATAGCCATCATCTATTCTCAGACCTCTATGTAATCCAACATTTCTGATACCTTCTATTATTTCATTTTTCATTATCGCCATCTCCAATCTAAATCTTTCTGTTATCCTCGCTTCCACCTCCTCAAAAAGATCTACAATCGCCCTAGGGTCTAATATTCTCGAAGGCATCTCTCCAGATCTTCAGAAACCCAAAGATCCACAAGAAATGAACCAGTTGCTTTGATACCACTTGATGCAGTCAAGCTCGGAGGATCCAATAAAGGACTGTCCAAACTTGCAGCCAACAACAAGAACCACACAGCGGAACAACTCAACACAAAATATATCAAAATAAAATTTATATTATCTCATAATTCCAATTACATGCAACATGTCGAGTTGTAAGGCCTTCCTAGTTAGGGCCAATTACATCAATAGATTCAACAAGATCTCGCAGAATCCAACCTTATCAATCTACCCTATAGCTAAGTGGAAGAAACCAAATCTGAACTTGTGCTTGCAAGCCACCAATCAATCTGCAATCTCTATCTACCCACTTACAACTATCTGTAACAACTTACAATCTTTCAGCTTATTAACTTACTCTGCTATCCTCCATCTATCATCCCTTTCCTCTGTCCCCTTAAACATCAACCTAGACTCTCTTTTATACACACTTTCCACAAGTCGGCTTGTAAACAATAATTAAATGACCCAGTCAGCCATACACTCTACAATGAACAGATAATAAATGCACCAGTCGAATGCAAATAATAAAAAAATACATAGGAAAACACATCAACCCAGATTTAGGTCCACACAAGATCCAATGCCACAAATCCGCACGCCTTAGAACTCAGAATGATCCCAAAGACCCCCTCAAATCATGGATACAATCTCCAATGTCCACCCAATCCATAAACACAAGTTGGTGAACCCCGACAACCAATCGGTAAACATGCACACCGAGAGCCAGACCACTCAGTGAAAGACACAACCGAGTAGAACTCCACTGAGTAGACACCACCAAGTAATATGCTACTGAGAAAGACACCACTGAGCTTCACACACCGAGAAAATACCACCAAGCAGTGTACCCCAAGTAGAATATCACTGAAAATAGCAACACCGAGCACCACTGGGTTAAACAGTAAAGCAATACATCTTCCAATCAAGAACTTCCATCAGAGTGACCGAGCACCTCAGGTCTCCAACCAAGTTAACTACTAAAATAGAAATCAAACCAAAACATGTATTTGGTGACACATGAACGCCAACTACCTTAGGATGCTCCTGCATCAAGTACACTACTCACAAAAAAGGGTCGGGGATACAAGATCACCCCGCAAGAGTCATTCAAAAAACAACCAGACACATCAACTATTCATCAAAAAAAGATATTAAAAGAAGCCCTCAGGCAACCAAAGCAGTCGAAGCTGAGGGAGGAGGATCTTTGTCTTCAGGGTTTCCCCACACATTGGGGCCTAGAAGCAGGTATGGAAGAGTCTAGCCATCTTCTTCATCTTTTTCTTCCATTTAACCTTCCTCCCGCCTTGGAGAGATTGCAAGATTTAGGTAAGGGAATTTATCACAAGTCATAGGGGGCCATGAAACATCTCCAGTGGCCGAAGGCCAGCTAGTACCAATAGCAGAAGGAGCAGGATCAGTAGGCCAGCTGTCGGCCAAACTTCAGCGAGGATGAGAAGTCAAGCGATACCTCCAATTGGCTCTACTTCTAGAGGAGAAGCGAGGGTCCTGAGATTAAGGAGTCTGGGAATGCCAAGTAGAAGAGCTACGACCACGACCACAAGTCAAAGTGCAATCGGTAGAAAGAGAATTTGGCATCACTTTGGAAACCATACAAGGGAGATTTCCCCAATGTTGTAAAAGATCCTGCAAGTGGGCCACTTCCAGAGCCACTTTATCTGCCTGCACTTGAATTTGCATCATTACATTATTACATATACAATATTTAGTATACATAGAGACATTAATATCCAAAAAGTTGTGAGTGAAAATAACAACATTTTTATCTTTCGAAAGAATGAAAAGAATTTACATTCTGAAAGCATGCCAAATCTGAGTAAATCTAGAAAGCATTCTGGGTGAGTCACCTAGCAAAACCATATGCCAGGAAAAAGGAACTGGTCAGAAAGGCTTAAAGAAATCATGAATCTAGCTCCAGTACTGTTGAGCTCAGCGACAAAACACAAAAATATGCATGAGAGTCTCTGGGAGGCCACAAAAAGGGCACCTAGGATCAAGGACTCCCAAGTGTCGAAGCTTGGAACCTAGAGGAAAGCCTTGAAAAATCACACACCAAGCAAAATGAGAAACTTTTGGCTCTATGATAGCAGACCAAATAGTAAGAAATCGGAACCGCCAAGTCTTCTTAGAAGAAGAAAAATTCCATCTGTGATTCAAAGTGTCAATCATTGGCAGATGGGGCACCAACCATTAAATCCTTCCACTAGGGCTTGACAAAAATAATTCCAATCTTATGCAACAAATGAGGAGGTAAGACCGAGACCAGAAGGTTAAAATTCTATCGATCCAAGTGAGAAAGCATGAACTGCACCTAAAGATCTTCCCAAGAGCGGAGACTCATGGTAGCTGATGGGGAGCTCCTTTCCTAGAGCCTTCTAGCTCTCTCTAAGACCTTCTCTAGGTATTCCTTTAGGGTCTCTATCTCTACCCTAACTAGAGGATTTCTCTCTAATCCCCTAACTCACTAGGAGCTCTCCACCAACTTCAGACTCTTCACTAAACTCTCTTCCATAACCTTCACACATCCATGGCTTCCCTAACCTCCTACCATTCCAATGGTGTCAAATTCTTGTGGATTGGTTCCTGACTCCTCTTAGCTATAATCCAACCTTATGGATCCAATTTTGTGGATCTTTCACCCATTTTCCAATCGGGTTCCAAATTACTACTCTTTTAGGCCTTGTAGCCCTTTTAGGCCTATCAGCCCTCCTAATTGCTGAAAAGGTGGATTTTCTCCTAGAATCCCTTAACACCCCTAGAAAAAAATTGCATATTCTTTGTGGGTTTTTCCTCACCTTAAATATTTTCTAGGTCTCTGATTCCAATCTTGTTTATACAATGGACTTTAACCAAACCCCTAAAAATAAGGGTTTCTAGGGCATGAGGAATGGTTTGGTTTCTTGGGATTTTTTAGTTGATCAATTTGTTAGTAATAATTGAGAGGGGGGGGGGTGAATCAGTGGCCTTAAAAATTTATCCTTTAAACTTTAATCCACCAATCAATACACCTTAGATTATTAAATCACTACAAGATGCATGCCTTGAAATACTTTGAAATAATTAACCGTCTGTCGGTTTACCTTGTCTGTCCTTATTCTCCTTGATTACCGATAAATACTCAGTAAATATGCAGAGTATACCAATCAATCCAGAAATGCATATGTGAAATGTAAAGCAATAAAGTAATAAACCATACACACATAACACATGGATTTTAACGTGGAAACCCTGTTAAGGGAAAAAACCACTGGGACCAGTACCCCAAATCTTCACTCTTTTGAAGTGAGACCTGTTAGGAGCCAACCCTGTTAAAGGTTACAAACACACTGTTAAGTGCAACCTTGTTATAGGATTTTTATACATAGGTTGTCACTTAGTATCTGGCATCTATTTTGCTACCATCCTTGAATCAACCTCCTTCTTAGACTGTCAATAGGATTTATGCAAATTCAATGCTACTTTCATGAATCAACCCTTTTGGTAATCTGTTAGGATATACCTCAATTATAGAAGATTGTTAAGTCCTGCTCTATTAAGAGACTTGGTGCTTCAATGGTTAAACTGAAACATTATGACATGTTTCTAATGCAACTTTGAATTGCATATTTTCAGATCTATTTAAGTACAATACCTCTCTAATCAATGTATCAATTCAATTCCTTTATGCTCCACACTTTCTGCTTTGTGATGCTATGCTTCACTGTTTGTCAGTGTCTGTAGAATTCTTTAGCTCTCCCTCAGCTTGATTGATCAAGACTCTATGAAGTTTATCCTTCACCAGTTTCTCTTCATAATCCTCTTTCTATTCACTCCCCTTCCGTGTATCTGATTTCATGTGGAAATGAATTATGCTTGTCTCTTATATAGACATGATATTCCTTAATTCATGATTCTTGATTCTTGATTCTTGGCGTGAACAACAATCCAGCCAATTTAATTTAGAACTTTAACTCCTGATTTATCTCGTAGTTATCTTCTTGCCAACTGTATAAATCTTCTTTAAATCAATTACTTAACTGTGGTTGAATAAAACAAATAAAACAACTAGTTAAGTCTATCCTTAAGCTCTGTCAGGTAGATACTTTTTCATTTTCTGATCTCTCTATTCTGTCGATCAATTCTGCAGTTCATCATCGGTGACAACTGCTAGTTCCATTGGTGTATCTTTAGTTAGATTCAGGATCTTCGTCCGTCGAGCATCATGGATTTCTCGTCGGGAAACTCTATTTTCAGCTCGTCAGGCAACACTGTCTTTTGCTTGTCGGTTATCACTGTGACTTTTTCTTTGTCTTTACCGATGGTGTGCACTCCGTCGGTGTTGTCTATCACTTAGTGAATAATTGACTTTTATGCATTGCAGAAAGCATAATCTTTGTTCCATTGATTCTCTGAAGTCTTTGGCATTATGTACATGACTGTACAAATGATATCAAGTTGACATCAATGACAATACAAACCATTAACTGATTTAATGTCTTGCATCATCTTCAACTTAACATTATCAAACATTCAATCAGTTACATGTCATCAATCTCTCCCTTTGGCATTGATGGCAACATACTATATTATCACACTATACCATTTCTAATATAATATGAAATACAATTGTTGAGATTCATCAAATTACCAAACAGTTTATTTTGATAACTGATAAAAATGTCTGACCGCCGGTAAGCTCTGTGTTAGCTTAGATTTGATTCTTGTAGCTTTCTGTGTTTCTTCTTCTGATTTGTTGTGTCCTCTGTTAGTGTCGATTTCTCTCTTTTGACTATTTTTCTTCTTTGATGTCTTTGTCTTTTGTTTGCAACTTTTATACAAATTCTCTCCCTATGGATATGTAATCTGATAATGAATAGTTTCTAATGATAATATGGATACATTCTCTCCCTTTGACAACAATGCCAAACAAATATTTTACAAATATCTGACATTCATGTCAAACAATTTTCTTCTATCCATAATAT
>MU224527.1:2537286-2569199 GCA_018584345.1 Thuja plicata | reverse complement strand
TTTGATACCAATTGTTAGTAATAATTGAGAGGGGGGGGGGGGGTGAATCAGTGGCCTTAAAAATTTATCCTTTAAACTTTAATCCACCAATCAATACACCTCAGATTATTAAATCCCTACAAGATGCATGCCTTGAAATACTTTGAAATAATTAACTGTCTGTCCGTTTACCTTATCTATCCTTATTCTCCTTGATTACTGATAACCAGTAAAACTTATTTACCGATACTCAGTAAATATGCTGAGTATACTAATCAATCCAGAAATGCATATGTGAAATGTAAAGCAATAAAGTAATAAACCATACACACACAACACATAGATTTTAACGTGGAAACCCTGTTAAGGGAAAAAACCACTGGGACCGGTACCCCAAATCTTCACTCTTCTGAAGTGAGCCCTGTTAGGAGCCAACCCTGTTAAAGGTTACAAACACACTGTTAAGTGTGACCTTGTTAGAGGATTTTTATACATAGGTTGTCACTTAGTATCTAACATCTATTTTGCTAGCATCCTTGAATCAGCCTCCTTCTTAGATTGTCAATAGGCTTTATGCAAATTCAATGCTACTTTCATGAATCAACCCTTTTGGTAATCTGTTAGGATATACCTCAATTATAGAAGACTGTTAAGTCCTGCTCTATTAAGAGACTTGATGCTTCAATGGTTAAACTGAAACATTATGACCTATTTCTAATGCAACTTTGAATTGCATATTTTTAGATCTATTTAAGTACAATACCTCTCTGGTCAATGTATCAATTCAATTCCTTTGTGCTCCACACTTTCTTCTCTGTGATGTTGTGCTTCACTGTTTGTCGGTGTCTGCAGAATTCTTTAGCTCTCCCTTAGCTTGATTGATCAGGATTGTATAAAGTTTATCCTTCACCAGTTTCTCTTCAGCATCCTCTTTCTATTCACTCCCCTTCCATGTATCTGATTGCATGTGGAAATGAACTATGCTTGTCTCTTATATAGACATGATATTCCTTAATTCATGATTCTTGATTCTTGATTCTTGGCGTGAACAATAGTCCAGCCAATTTGATTTATGACTTTAACTCCTGATTTATCTCGTAATTATCTTCTTGCCAACTATATAAATCTTCTTGAAATCAATTAATTAACTATGGTTGAATAAAACAAATAAAACAACCAGTTAAGTCTATCCTTAAGCTCTGCCAGCTAGATATTTTATCATTTTATAATCTCTCTGTTTTGTCGGTCAATTCTGCAATTTGTCGTCGGTGACAACTGCCAGTTCCATCAGTGTAACTTCAGTTAGCTTTAGGATCTCCATCCATCAGGCATCATTGGATCTTTCTCATCGAGAAACTCTATTTTTAGCTCATCGGGCAACACTGTCTTTTGCTCGTCGGTTATCACTGTGACTTTTTCTCTGTCTTTACTGATGGTGTGCACTCCATCAGTGTTGTCTGTCAGTTAATGAATACTTGACTTTTATGCATTGTAGAAAGCATAATCTTTATTCCATTGATTCTCTGAAGTCTTTAGCATTATGTACATGACCGTACAGATGATATCAAGTTGACATCAATGACAATACAAACCATTAACTAATTTAATGTCTTGCATCATTTTCAACTTAACATTATCAAACATTCAATCAGTTACATGTCTTCACAATTGAGTTCCTCAGAACTTCTCCTTCCATCATAAGGTCTGTACTTCATTCCCCCACACCCTCTAACCTTGATTGGCACATACCAATTACTCAGCAACCTCCATTGCCTTTGCACTGTTCAGTTACCCTAGCCAGAATAATGAGTACTCGCCTAGGGCCTGAATGTTCTCAAGCTTCCCCTGCACACACACACACACTCCACAAGCCATATCTACAAATTATATACAAGGCTCTAATGGATTCCAAGTGGTCGTGGATTTTGAACCACGGGAACACCAAGAAAAGCCATCTTTTACATGACTGGACCAAAACTGGCCAGTGAACTCACAAAATACAAGAAATTAAACAAAAGCTAACCAGAAAGAATAATTAACTAATTCAAAGCCACATAAATCTAAGGAATTACATTTCAAACACTCTCCATGATTTCATTCAATCCATTCAATCCATAAAAGTGATGGATGATGGCTCTGTATCCTAATTACAATGTAAATTGGTTCTTTTCAATAACCAGTCCATACAATATAAAATCTAACTGTCATATTAGGGTTGAAATAACCTTATATACTCCCATCCCTCATTTCTAGTCCCTCTAGTTGGGATTTGGGCATCATAAGAGCCGATTCCTAAAATCTAGGAAATGTTGTCATGACAACTTTTAAAAGTTGTCATGACAACTTTTGTCAAAATGACACTTTCTCCACTTTGATGGCCCTATTTGGTTTCAAACCTTACCAAATGACCTCAAATGACTTGAAAACATTAAAAACTTAAAAATCTTCCCATTTTGAAATTTTGGTCAACCCTTTGACCTTTTGGTTGACTTCTAGGTGCTAAACCCCTAGAATCAACTTGACTAAACCACACACAAACCTTAATCTCTCCTAACACTAAACACACCTAAAACACACTAGGGACTTTATAACATAGTCCTTATTCATGGATGGTTGGCCAAACCAACCTACAAGCCAAAAATGACTAAAGATCTACCTAAAGACCTTAGGGTGCTCCTGCACCATCCTCTCCCTGCAACAAGCAAGTTAAGGTACCTGTGGTGTTAGGAACTCCTCATTGATTCCATGATTCTTGAAGTCACTCTCAGCTATCCAAGTTGCTTTTGACTCTAGTTGTTGTCTCCACTTCACTAGATGCTCCATATAAACTTTGTGTCTTGTCTTCTTCTTTACTCTTGAATCCAATATCTTTTCCACTTGTGGCTTGACTTGTTCTAGAGTCTTGAACTCTCCCACATCCTTATGTACCTCTGTATTGTACTAAAACTCATCCATATTTGGCCCCTTATACTTGATCAAATCCTTCACATTGAAGATTGGAGAAATTGACATCTCCTTGGGCAACTCCACCTTGTAAACTTTGGGTCCATACTTAGCCAATATCTTGCAAGGTCCAATATTTTTCATCTGTAGCTTACTAGGTATCCCCTTTTATAGTCTTTCCTTATTCAGGAATGCCATTACTAACTCACCCAGTTCAAACTGAAAATCTCTTCTTCCCTCATCTCTTTTAGCCTTCAACTTCTGATTGGCCTCCATTAAGGTCTTTTTCACTTGTTCATGAACTTCCCTCATTGATTGTGCAAAGTCATCAACATGTCCACTAACTCCCTCATATCCTTTGAGGTCTCTGAGCTCCATCACACCCCTTGGATGTGCCCCATACACAATCTCAAATGGACTTTTCCCTATATTCCTATTTGTGTTATCATTATAGGTAAATTCTTCCTGTGGGATAACTTTCTCCCATCCTTGTCCATACTCCTTTGTCAAACATCTGAGCAAGTTCCCAAGAACTCTATTGATTACCTCATTGTGTCCATCCATTTGAAGATGATAGGCAGATCCATGAGATAAGTTTGTACCTAGTCTCTTCCATAGGGTCTTCCAAAAGTGCCCCATGAACTTCACATCCCTGTCTGCAACAATGCTCATTGGTAGGCCATGAATCCTCACTATCTCCTTGAAGAACAAGTAAGAAATATGGCTGGAATTATGTGTTGTTTTACATGGGATGAAGTGGCTCATCTTACTAAACCTGTCTACCACTACAAACACACTGTCTAAACTAGTTGGAATCCTAGGTAACCCCACTATGAAATCCATACTTATACACTCCCAAAGTCTATTTGGGATGGGTAATGGCTAGTAAAGTCTTGCATTTGATGAAGTGTCTTTAGCCTTCTGACATATGCCACATTGTTCCACATATCTTCTCACTTCCTTTTGCATCTTTGGCCACCAATATAACCTTTCCAGAAAGTCCAATGTCTTATTTAGTCCAAAGTGTCCACTTAGGCTCCCATTATGTTTCTCCTGTATGAGGTTCTCCCTCATTGAACCTTTTGGAACACAAAGTTGATTGCCTTTGAATAGAAATCCATTCTGCAATGTATACTCTGCAAAATCACTATGAAAGTGATTCTCAAAATCTGTTCACACTTTGTAAATCTTTGAGAAATCTGAATCTCCCTCATATAGGTCCTTAAAACCTTCAACTCTTGTACTTTGCAACTGAATCTCTTGAATGGTGAGTAGTCTCCTACTAAGGGCATCTGCAACTTTGTTTTTCACCCCCTTCTTATGTTTTATAGTAAAGGTATATGACTATAGGAACTCCATCCATTTTATGTGTCTCAAGCTAAGCTTGTCTTGAGTGTTTATGTAACTCAATGCTTGGTTGTCTAGGAAGACAAAAAACTCTTTAGGAAATAGATAATGCCTCCACTTCTTTAAGGCTTGCACAAGAGCATATAGCTCCAAGTCATAGGAAGAGTACCTAGACTTAGCCTCATTCAGTATTTCACTAAAAAAGGCCATAGGCTTGCCTTCTTGACTTAGGACAGCTCCTACTGCAATGTTGCTTGCATCACACTCCACAATGAATGGTTTGTCAAAAATAGGTAACAAAAATATTGGTTGAGTGGCTACTTCTCTTTTCAACCTTTCAAACCCCTCATTAGCTGCCTTAGTCCATATGAATTTAGTATTCAATCTTCCTTGGATAGTCTCTAGGACTAGAGCACAAATCTCACTAAATCTCCTAATGAACTTCCTATAGAATTGGGCTAACCCATGGAAGCTCATAACTTTATTCCCTATCTTAGGAGTAGGCCAGTTCAATATGGCCTCTACTTTCTCTTTATCCATTTTCAAGTCACCCTCTGAAACTACAAAGCCAAGGTAGACTAACTCTTCCTTCATGAACTCACTCTTCTCAAGGTTTATGGTGAGTTTCTCCTCCTGCAACTTTTTCAACACTAACTCCAAGTGTTTCATATGATCCTCTTTGGTTTTACTGAATATGAGGATGTCATCTAAATAAAAAACTACAGAGACTCCTATATAGTCCTTCAAGACCTCATTCATCACCCTCATAAAGGTGCTTGGTGCATTGGTAAGCCCAAAGGGCATAAATAACCATTCATATAACCCCTCTGTAGTCTTAAATACAAACTTCCAATCATCACCTTCCTTCATCCTAACTTGATAGTACCCACTCTTCAAGTCAATTTTAGAGAAGTAGTTAGCACCCCCTAAGCAATCCATCAAGTCTTCTATTATAGAAATTGGAAATCTATACCTGGTAGTTATCCTATTTATTGCCCTAGAATCAGTACACATCCTCCACTTACCTCCCTTCTTAGGAGCCAATACCACTAGGAAAACATAAGGGCTGATGCTTTTCCTAATCAATCATTGATCCAAAAATTCTTGCACCCTCCTGACTATCTCCTTGTTTTGCCCTGGTGTCATCTTGTATGCAGCTTTGTTTGGCAAAGATGCTCCTGGTATGAAGTCAATTTGATGACTTATCTCCTTGTTTGGTGGTAGTGAAGCTAGTGTACCCTCACATATTATGTCCTTGAGTCTCCTCCTCCTTGCTTATGAGTCCCCTCCTCCTTTGGCTTTAACAATATTGCATATCCAACTTCTTCATCTTTCATATCCCTTAGGAATTCTTTTCCATTCATTAACATGGCACTGGATTCTTCCTTCTTGAATATGTCCTCTTCTATTAAAGACTGTATTTTAAAAGTTACTCCATTTTTTCTTGAAGGAGTACTTGTTATCTTTCCCATTATGGACAGCTTCTCTGTCATACTGCCATGGTCTTCCAAGCAAAAAATGGAAAGCATCCATTGGAAACACATCACATAGTATCCTATCATGATACTTTCCAATGGAAAATTCTACCCACACTTGTTCATTCACCAAGATTTTTTGTCCCTTATTCAACCATGTAACTTTATAAGGACACACATGTGGGATTTTGATGAGCTTAAACTTCTCTACTTCCTCCTCAGATATGACATTACTTCTGTTGACCCTGAATCAATGATTACCTTGCACACCTTTCCCAATATCTTTCACTTTACTCTGAAAAGATCCATCCTCTGCTTGTGCTCATCTTTGGTGGGTGTCTTGATTAGTATTCTCCTCAACATAAGGTGTTCTCCTTTCTCTGAATCCAGACTCACCTATGATTGTTTAGAGAAATCTTCTTCTTGGACATAAGCTATTTTCTTCTCCCCTTGTGATGATGTTGGTTTATCCAGACACTTGTATGCAGGGTGTCCCAACTGTCCACAGTTGTAGTATTTAATTGAAGAAAACTGAGAGCTTCTCCCAAAACCTCTTGATCTTCCTCTGCCACTATTGTAAGAATTTCTTCCTCTATTATTGTATCCACCCCTACTACTTGTTTCTTGTCCTTGCTCTAAATATTTGGAGTCACTTTGTCCTCTACTGTCACTGCCTCTTCCACTTGAACCTTCTCTATGGACACCTTTGTTGTCTCTACCCCTTCCTCTACCTCTAGAGCTAGAATCATGCCTCTTCTTGAGTTTCTCTTCCACCTTCAAAGCCATTTGAAAACAACTATGAATGGAAGTCAAGGTAAAGAATCTAAGTTCTTCTTGGATGTTCCACCTTAATCCATTAAGGTATCTTGCAAATTTGATACTCTTTGTCTCCTGGATTCTTGATCTAAGATAAAAAAATTTAAAGTCTTCGGTATAGGCTAGCACATCTAGGTCTTTTTTCCTAAGGTTATGCCTCTTCTTATGCAGTTGAATGCCATAATCTTCTGGAAGGTGATTCTCCTTCACCTTTGCAACCATTGTCTTCCAATTTTCTATGGGCTTCTTGCCCTCTTTATCTCTTTCTTCCTACAAGAACTTCCACCATGTGAGTGCTTTCCCTCTTAGCCTTGACTTAGCTATCTTTACCTTTTGTGCTTCTTTAATTCCATCACACTTGAAGTGATTCTCCATCCCTTCCAGCCATCCCATAACTATTTCTATATCCATCTTACCAAAGAATATCGATATTCCTTCTAGAGCCTTTCCACTCAATGCCTTGAGTGCCTTGAGGAATGGTTCCTCAGGTAGAAGAGGATCAAGCTCTGGTTCTACCTCCTCTTCTACTGGTTTCTTTCCTTTATCTATCCCTTCATGCATTTCTTCTCTCAACTTGCTGGCAGTCTCTACCACGTCTACCGTCTTGATATTCATCTCTTCCATTGCTTCCTCAAAAAGCCTATTCTTGACTTGTTTCTCTGAAAAAACCTTGGCCAACTCTGCATTGGTCACCATGATGTTCTCACCTATGGATTCACTCCACTATGACATACACTAATCTACTCCCAAGCCTTTCAATGGCTCTGATACCAATTTGATGGGGAGCTCCTTTCCTAGAGCCTTCTATCTCTCTCTAAGACCTTCTCTAGGTCTTCCTTTAGGGTCTCTATCTCTACCCTAACTAGAGGATTTCTCTCTAATCCCCTAGCTCATTAGGAGCTCTCCACCAACTTCAGACTCTTCACTAAACTCTCTTCCATAACCTTCAAGTATCCATGGCTTCCCTAACCTCCTACCTTTCCAATGGTGTCAACTTATTGTGGATTGGTTCCTGACTCCTCTTAGGTCTAATACAACCCCTATGGATCCAATTTTGTGGATCCTTCACCCATTTTCCAATCGGGTTCCAAATTACTTGTCTTTTAGGCCTTGTAGCCCTTTTAGGCCTATTAGCCCTCCTAATTGCTGAAAAGGTGGGTTTTCTCCTAGAATCCCTTAACACCCCTAGAAAAAAATTTCATATTCTTTGTGGGTTTTTCCTCACCTTAAATATTTTCTAGGTCTCTAATTCCAATCTTGTCCGTACAATGGACTTTCACCAAACCCCTAAAAATAAGGGTTTCTAGGGCATGAGGACTAGTTTGGTTTCTTGGGCTTCTTTAGTTGATCAATTGAGTTCCTCAAAACTCCTCCTTCCATCATAAGGTTTATACTTCATGCCCCCACACTCCTCTAACCTTGATTAGCACATTCTAATCACTCAGCAACCTCCATTGCCTCTGCACTGTTCAGTTACCCTAGCCAGAATAACCAGTACTCGCCTAGGGCCTGAATGTTCTCAAGCTTCCCCTACACACACACACACTCCACAAGACATATCTACAAATTATATACAATTATCTAATGGATTCCAAGTGGTCATGGAGTTTGAACCACGGGAACACCAAGAAAATCCATCTTTTACATGACTGGACCAAAACTGGCCAGTGAACTCACAAAATACAAGAAATTAAACAAACGCTAACCAAAAAGAACAATTAAATAATCCAAAGCCACATAAATCTAAGGAATCACATTTCAAACACTCTCCATGATTTCATTCAATCCATTCAATCCACAAAAGTGATGGACGATGGCTATGTATCCTAATTACAGTGTAAATTGGTTCTTTTCAATAACTAGTCTGTACAATATGAAATGTAACTATCAAATTAGGGTTGAAATAACCTTATATACTCCCATCCATCATGTCTAGACCCTCTAGTCAGGATTTGGTCATCATAAGATCTGATTCCTAAAATCTAGGAAATGTTGTCATGACAACTTTTAAAAGTTGTCATGACAACTTTGACAACTTTTGTCAAAATGACACTTTCTCCACTTTGATGGTCCTATTTGGTTTCAGACATTACCAAATGAACTCAAATGACTTGAAAACATTAAAAACTTAAAAATATTCCCATTTTGGAATTTTGTTCAACCCTTTGACCTTTTGGTTAACTTCTAGGTGCTAGACCCCTAGAATCAACTTGACTCAACCACACACAAACCCTAATCCCTCCTAACACTAAACACACCTAAAACACACTAGGGACTTTATAACATATTCATTATTCATGGATGGTTGGCCAAACCAACCTACAAGCCATAAATGACTAAAGATCTACCTAAAGACCTTAGGGTGCTCCTGCACCAGTGGCTGTAGCAAAAAGATCTTTGGGAGTTATAATGCCACGTTTGTGAAAATGCAGAGCATGCAAACCCCAGATCTTAGCAAGTGAAAGCCCTTGTTGATGAAAAAGAGGTGACCACCAAATGTTGTGCTAGTTAAAAGAGAAACCATCTTGAAAACCATTTCCACCCCACTGCAGTCATGGTTTAATTGCTTCCCAGGCTCTCCAGATGATTTTGACAACAAAAGTGCCCTGGATCTGAACTGGATCTGTCATAAAAAGAAGGGTTTGAAAACCAATCCCCTTCTAGGTCGGTTTATGAATAGGAAAGCCTAAAGAGATGCAATTCCTCAACAAGACCTTCCAAGCTTCATCCCTAGACAAATCTCTAATCATCCATTTGGAACATAAAGCAATACCTTGCTTCTGATTGGAAAGAAGGCCAAGACCACCAAAATCTTTGGGAAGGAGACAATACTCCCAGGAAACTCTATAGAAGCCATGAGAGTCGGCTCTAGAGGCCCACAAAAATTTGTGCAACAGCTTTTCCAGCTTCATATATGAAGCTTTAGAGGGAACCAACAAGAAGAGTAGTACACATGGGTAGCGACTAACACTTTGGAACAAATTTGAAACTTACCAGCCATGGATAAAGGCTTGGTAATCCAATAGTCTAGCTTCTTTTCTATTCTGGCCAAAATAGGATTCCATAGATCCACTGGTGAAGCTTGAAAAGCAAAGGGGATTCCCAGAAATATGCAAAATTTTCCATGTTGAATCCATTTCTTGCCAAACTGGGGCATCTAAGGAGGTGCCAAAAGAATGGATTGTCTGTAACATTTTGTCTTGTGCCATTGAATGAAAAAACCAAAGGCTAAATAGAAGGTATCAAGGCATTGAAGAGCCACCTTGACATTATCTTCATCCTCAATGAGAGTGGGGAAAGAATCAACAGCAAAATGACCATTGACAAGTTGAGCAGGTGACTCAGACATATAAATTCCTCTTACGAGACCAGTGGAAGTGGTGTTGGCAAGCATATAACCAAACCCTTCAGCTGCAAGAACATACAGAGAAGGAGCCAAAGGGAAACCTTGGCGAATGGATCTAAAGAGACCAAAGGCTTTAAACTCTCGGATATTGATAGTGATGCAAGAAGAGGCATCTCCAAAAAGAATTTGAACAAACTATATAAATCTAGGGCCGAAACCAGAGCTTGAAGCATAGCCAAAATAAAAGGCCACTCAATTCGGTCATATGCTTTAGCAAAATCAATTTTGAGGAAGAGGTATTTTTTATTCGATCGCTGAACCCATTCCATGCCTTCCCGGACAACAATAATGTTGTCAAGAATAAACCTAGACTTGATGAAGTCAGTTTTTTATGGTATGACAATATAGATTCTAAATTTAATTATAAATATATAAGAGTTCTATTACATGTCTTAAAAATGAAGGTCATAGAAAATTTCATGTTATAGTTACATAATCATAAAATCAATCCACTATTTTTTTAGTTAGTGACAAGGATAAATAGCCTGGCCATAACCATGTGAGGTCATAATCGGGGGACCTCGTCCTCGACATGAACACACAAAGGTCCAAATTCCTGAGAATGATAGTCTAGAAAGGACACAATGCATGAAAACCTATTAAGTCACTTAGCATGATGTAAGTAACATGAATGCAAGGGGCCAAACTTGTGAGCACATTGGATTGGAAAAGACACAAGTCTGTGATCGCAATGGCCTAGTAGGGGTTTGAACCTTAGTGACCCAAGAACATCACCACCACTTAGCCATTACACTATGAAATGAATCCAATATTATTGACAACCATTAAAATTAATATTTTATATGAGTAAAGATCTATTTAAATAAAAATAATAATGTTTAATATTAATTGTATCTTATAGTATTGAATGTTCATACCTAAAATTTTATATAATATAAAATTTTAAGTTTAGTTGTGTGCTTTGAAACCTAGATTATATGATTAGATTTGGATAAAATCAAAATATATCTTAAAATCAAATAGTATCTTAGGTGTGAATTATAACTAAAAACATATGAGATCGAATGATTAAGCTTTCAAATTTCTTATAGTTCATTTAGAATAAATAATGATAAATGTTTAAAATTTAAGTCTTGAGATTGGAAAAATTATATATTACAATTAAACATCTGAATTTTATATATTAAATTAAATTTTTCAGGTGAGAAAGCAACGTTCAATATGTTATGAATAAATTTGTTTTAGAATTAGATATTGAAAATCTATAAATTGGTTGTAATTTTATCTAGTTCAAGTATGTGTTTATGGAAGTGCATTGGTACGCAAATATGAACTAATATCCATAAAGTTGATTTGATAGAACGTGGATTGTTAGAATTTATTTATCTTTATCTTTTGAAATGTAAATTTGTGTAAGAATTAGTGGTCTTTAGGAACAACTTTGAAAATCTTTGAAATTGTGAGGGTTGTGTCTTCCTTAGTTAGATCCCTAGTTGTACCCACTTTATGGCTCTAAGCGAAAGATCAAAGGCAACAAGCAAGAGTACCATAGCCTTAGGATGATGTGTGTTGATGTAATGCTTTGATAATATGAATAAATTGATGCTTTATAAATACTTTACAACATGTCCTTGTATAACTTTTTAGTTTTACTTTAGTAATCCACATGATTACAAATGAATGATTTTCCTTAAATACAACAACTAAGCACACAAATCAACACGAACTTGCACTAGGGTAGCTTGCAATATTTAAAAGGAGGGAACAAATATATTTATTTAAATTTAAATTATAAAAGTAAATATAGTTGATATATATGAGTATGCAAGTAACCTAAGTCAAGTTTGTATCTATAGATGTGATCAGAATAATAAATCATAAATTTAAGAATTAAAACCGAGTCTCTTGAACTAAATAATTATAGGATCAAACTATGAAGATGACCTGAATCAAACTCATGCAAAATTATATTGCTTATAAATATAGTAACATTTATGTATTTTCACTTTGTAACACTTTTTATCATTAACACTTCAAACCATACTCCATAATTCATAATTAGAATGAGTTAAGGCCAAAGAAGAAGATTGATCATCTGCATTCTCTTCTCTAATGTTAAGTCATCCTAATGAAGGGCCATTAAGTATAATATGTAATATTGATGATAAAATGTTACACAATCAAAATCTAGGAGTATTTTACATTTTCAATACTACTTATAAATTTATCACCTCATTTACAATGCCAATTAAAATATACCAAAACACAATAAAAAAAAAAAATGTACAATTCACACACACATGTGATTAGGAATCAATCACTACATCTAACTTCAAAAGTGGAAAATTTTATTAATGTAATCCAATAAGGTGGTCATATCAAGAGGTTGAAGTGAGGGAGGGAGATCAAGGGCGGAAACTCTTAGACATTAGAGATGACAATTTTATAAACAAATGGTAGGTTGAAGAGAGGGAGGGAGATCAAGGGCGGCAACTCTTAGACATTAGAGATAGGAGTTTTATAAAAATAGTACGTAGTCTTAAGATGGTCTCAATTTTTTTGTTATATGTTTCATTCTCAAAATCATTTACAAAATAGTTTTTCCTAATGGTATAAATTCAATGTATTCTTTTCAAAATCTAAAACTAATACTTATCTTTAATATTTTTGTTTTCATTTCAACAAAATTTAGCATGCTATCATAGTTATTTTGACTTCATTTATATGCATAGGTGATCATTGAAAATTACTTTTTTTGCGCTCTCAATCTCACATATCAAGTAGTTCCAATGCCCAATAAACAATTACTAATCATATCCATTTGGAAATTAAGTTACATGAGAGCATTCTCCTATCTTTTTAATCCTTGCGAAACTCAAATATGATTACTCCACTCTAACCTCTCTCAAAATGGTGAACATGTCTAATGTTGTATAGAAACAACTAAAGGTGAGAACAAGTAGGTTAGCACCTTCAATGTTTAGCTCAAATGTAATTCAAGACACTTGAAGGCAATTTGAAGGCATGATTCAAAATATTTTTAAAATTACTAAAGCTTTCAGACACTATCTTCTCTTCATAAGATCTTTCGCAACAAAAAAAATAACCAATAAATTGAACTACTATTATCTATACAAATTCAAGTCACAAAGAACCACATCAACAAATCTATTAAAAATCCACACCAGAAAGAAAAGAAAATTTAGATTAATGGGCAACCCTTGGCAAGAGTTTCTAGGGATTCCTAGTCCAAACTACAATGAAATTATAGAATTCAAGGTCTAAGGAAAGCCCTAAGGAGTGCAGATCCACACACTGAGGAGCATATTCTTAATAAATTTTTAACTGGTCATTTAGATTTGTTTGTTTGCTGGAATTATAGAATGCTAGAATTTACAAATACTGGAATCTGAGACTTCAAGAAGTTTTAAATCTCGGTAAAAGCACAGTATTGTATCACACTTTTATAAAGGAAAATGTTAACAACACCAAAAAATTTCAACTTTAACGACATAAAAGTGAGATTTTTTTTTATAATTTGAAGATGATATAAACTAATGAAATGTGTAAAATTGGATGAAGTTTATGCCTTTTTTTTTAAATGAACAGTTATTGATATTTTTTTTTAAAAAATTTTAAAGTCCAATTTTCAATTGTTAAAAAATGGTGCAAATTAGGGGGTCTACCTCCCACCAAAACACCATAAGTAAATAATATTTTTTCCTCTGATTTCAAAATATGTTATAGATGACATGTATAGGCAGTGTATAAAAAAAGAAAGATTGGTTTCCAATGTATAGTTTGTTCGTTATAACTAATCAAAGTCGAACTTACCAGAAATTGATAATTTTTGTCTCCCACCATATTTCCCCTATCAAATCTACACCAATTTTTTTTAAAAAATTACATATTCTTGAAGAGGGCTCTCTCCTATAGTGTTATATATAAATTTTAAATTTTTCTGATAACTTTTACTATTTTTCTTCTTTTTCCAAATCAACGTTTTCTTATAGGTTAATGTATCTACTTGTAGTATTTTATAAATTTAATATACTAGTTCAAATGAAAATACTAAAAAAATTATGGCGCCATATTCCTGACTATGATTCGTACAAAAGGGTATTTTTAGTTTTTCCAGCAAATAGAGTTTTGATGGAGAAATCAGATGCAGAAGGCCAAACTTCTGCAAAAAAAATTTTGGTGATGTGGCTGCCACATAAGCTAATTCAGTCGAAGTTGTTTTGGCCAATTAGGATTCAGCCGAAACCTACTCGATCGAATCTATACGGGTATAGCCTGACCCGCCAAGCAACCGCTCACTTGGATTGGTATAAATAAAAGGTCTTCTTTTATTTAAAAAATACAAAAATAATATTTTATTTTTTTATTAAATTTCTTCCAAGTGAAGCAACAAATTTTTCGGAATGCATTTTTTTTCGAAGGAGAATTAAAGCATTTTTTTGTGAAGGAGCATTGAAACCATTTTTTTGTGAAGGGTTATTGAAGATGATTATTTGGAATTTGAATTTCAATACTTTATACAATCGGGAATAAAAGGACCATAGCAAAAAAGTATGATCAAATTAGGGATGACAAAATGAAAGGTCATACAAAATGTAATCGAGAGGAACCTGTTCATGTTCACGAAGATCATGTTGATGTTGAAGAAGAACATGTTGATGTTCAAGAAGATGCAACTCAAGTAGGGGAACAAATTGGTAGTAGTCAAGGTAGACACATTTCAACAGGCATGGAAAATTTGATGGAGATGAAAGAGCATTCTATTTTTAGTCAAATCTCATCTGAACACATGGTACCTGAAATCACAATTAAATTGCATTGGAAAAACATGTGGGAGAAATATTTTGAGAAGATATCTATGGTTGGAAGAGCACAATTATTTTCCAAGTTATTCAAGAAAAAATAAATGACTCATGTTTTGGAGTTGATGGGTGTTGATAATAGGAGAATCTTAGGAGGTCATGTAAAAGAAACAATAGTTGAAAATTTGCAAGATGCATTGAACATTATTAATAACACAAGTTGAGGAGTTGATTTAAGTGTTGCACGCAGAGATTTGATGACTACAATTTATAGTAAGAGGTTGTCACATAGAAGATAAGTTCAACCAATTTCTGAATTACTGAATGTATCTAGAAGAATTGTTCAAAGGTATATCAGGATGAGAAATATGTTATATGAAAATGTTGAAAATAATAGGGTATATATTTGTAGACTTCCTTGAAAAGACAGAATTTATGAAGATGTCAAGAGACAGGTGATTGAATATTGGACCAGCCACTCCTGTGTTTCTTCGAATTGAAGGGATACTATACAGATGAAAGATGAAGAGAGCAGTAAGAAAATTGAACACCCATAACATTTTGTGGTTACAACACAGAGTGAACTGTTTGAAGCATTCAAACAAGAAGATTCAGATGAGTTCAATGTACAATGCATAAAAATTCATGCGTTGATTGTGAAGATTTGTGAAAATTTCCATGGCAAATTGAGAATATTGATATTACAACGGCAATTTTGTGGAAGAAATTTGAATACATGAGACATATCAAACTAAGACATGAGATGAATCCAAAAAAATTATATTGAAGGACAGTGAAATGCCCTACCTTGAATTTATGAACAAATTACGTACTGACTTATCCACATATTAAACATTGTCATGGTGCACGATGGAAAGCTAAACAATTTTGTGATTCTAGTTATTGTTTTCCACTTGGTTATATTCTTTCAATTGTAGATTTCTCTAAGACTACACATTTGCCCCTAAATCGCAAATTTAGGCTCAATAATATCATTCTGATCAAGTAGCAATATTTGTGCAAGTGAGCTATAAACACACACAATTTGATTTGGATGGTGTAGAATTAATGATCCAAATGATCGCAATATCATCAAGGAGGTTCATTTCTATATCAGTGATGATAAGGTTCATGATAGGAGCCATGCAACCCACTATTTTATAATTTTTTTAGGATCTTGAGAATCGTGGGATACATGCTTCACGACACTGGATTTGGTCTGATGGTTGTGTGGGTAAGTACATAATTTTTAAATTGATTTTCATTCTCATTTTAAAGTTATTATTTACTTTTAATCTAATTCTAGAGAACGTTCATGTGTATATATTTAAATTCTTGATATACATGATTTGTAATTGGTTTTGATTTGATTTGTAATTACATGACAATTTAAGTCTGCCAAAGCCTATAATTGGCTATCCATGCAACATGCAAGACACAACGTTAAGTTTCTGTGGAACTTTTTTGAAAATGGACATGGGAAAGGAGAGCATAATGGAGCGAGAGCATGTGTGAAGCGTGCACTTTGCCAACATGAACTTGCAGGTATAAATGGTGTGAATACATAATGTTTTTATCTATTTCTTAATTTAATTTGCATAAGGTATAAATATTTGGAGCTTCTTCATTTTCTTTAAACTGATAGTTAGATATTTATTATTTAGGTAATAGAATAGATAATTCAAAGGAAATTGTTGAATGGTGTCAAAGTCATTCTTCTAGTCGTGAAACAACAGACAACAAACATTATTTTTGGGAAGTCAAAGGTAAAATATTGTGTTTCGATTCTTTTACAATTTATAATTGAAGACATGCATTTCACTTTTATATCATGTAAGTACATTGATCTGAAAATGTGTTTGAATCTCATTGAACATGTATATGTAATAGATATTGATCGATCTAATCCTTAAAATTGTCAATCAATTGTTGGTATTAGAAGTTTACATCAAGAGATGACTACAGGAAAAAACTAGCCTCTATTGATTCAAGTAAGAGAAAAATCATGCTTTTGTGTCAATTGTATTAAAAACAATGAAAATAGTCAATGTGAGAATATTACACGTGGATATGTTTCACAATGGAAAATAAAACAGTTGATCAGAATGCCTCCTTATGAAGATGATTAAAATGACATAGATATTCATGATCTTATATATTCAACTGATTATGAATGTGTTTCTGATTTAGTTGTGTGTGTGTGTGTGTGTGTGTGTGTGTGTGTGTGTGTGTGTGTGTGTGTGCACATTAAATCTTTTATTTAATTTTAATTTATGACAAGAGATGTTTATATTTTATCTTCCTTTTGTTTCTAATTTATGGGATGATTTCTTTATAAGTGATATTTTTTTTGTGGTTGAGGATCCTAAGAATACAGAAGGTGTAGATTATTATCTACTAAGATGCACGGAAGCAAAATACAAATTGCCAGAAAAAAGTGTAGATGGTGATGGACAAGAGTATCCTACTGGTTCAGTTGTTATTGAAGGCGTATATTGTCAGCAAACAAAGATAGACAAATATGGTGTTCAATTTATTTATTACATGCCTATCCAAAAATTTCTACATTACAGTCACTTGGTTATAGCGAAAAAACTGCAATTTGAGACAATGCCAAAAAAATGACGTGGCAACCAAATGTGGATATTGCTTATTCAAGAACATGAAATTTTTTTGGAGATAATAAAAAGATAGAGAGGATCCAGGTTATATGTATCAAGAGCTTTAGGTTTAGAAACTTGTTTAATTATGGCTTATACTTCATATTTTAGCCAGAGATACAATGAACTACTATATAGTTTGAGTTCTAGGAGTAGTTATATATATAAATTTGGATCAAATGTTTTGTTATATAATTATGGCTTATACTTTCATATTTGAACTAGAGATACAATGAACTACTATAAATTTTCTTATACATGTATGCTTTGAAGGTTCAAATGTTTTGATATATGGAGTTTATGTAGGCTTTTATACTGATTATACATGTTTAATTATGGCTATACACATGTATGTTTCAAAGGTTCAAATGTTTTGATATATGCTTATACATGTATGCTTTGAAGGTTCAAATGTAATAATGTATATTACTTACATCCCCTTAAGACTAGATTCATCAGCGATAATTTTAGTGGCAATTATTTGTCATTTGGCGAATGTCGCACGTCAGCGATTGAGGTTTTGGAAAATATATTTCATATATTGGGTTGGCCCAATCGCCCGAACTTTATAAATATTGGGTCGAATATCATGGCCCATCGCCCATTTGTTTAATAATTTTTCTACATTTATTCTACAATATCGCCAATTGAATATACTTTTTGGACACGATAAATTTTAAAAATTCACCTACAACTTCAAAGCGGCCCCAAAATGATGGCCTATATTTGCCAATGGTTTATAAAAATATATTTATAGGCAGCCTCAAATTTGCCTAGAATTTTGGGGACATGTGTCTCAAACTGAAGCATTTTTTTCAACTTTATTAATCATAGCAAGTTATTGGACAACCCATAATCGCCTCCAAAATAACATAAGATGTGTTATAATTACACGGGCTTCACCAAATATGTGTATACCTAATACCTCCCGCTGAATTTGCCAAAAAGGATTGGTATAAATATATTCATAGATCAGGTTATTGTACACAATTTGGTTCAGTTGGTTCTGATTTCTCTATTTGATCAATAGCAACGTTTCAGATTGTTGAGTGCATTGGCAATTGCAATTGAGGCAAAGGTAAGTGTAATCTTATTCCTGATTTCAACTGAGGTTTCACCTCTATCTATCTACGACTCTGCAATTTTGAGTTTATTCTTATTTAGTGGGGACCAATTAGTACTTAGTGGTTAGTGTTGTGGTCACTAGGGAGACCTCAGAGATATATTTTATAGCCAATGATTCATATTTATATATATTATAGTCTATTGTCACTTCTTCAACAAGTTAACATTTTTTTTGGCAGCCTTTATTTCGTTGGAGATGTTGAACAAGAACAGGGGTAAGGCTCCTGCATGTGGGAAATTCCAAGAGAGGCCACTCGGGCCAACAAAATGCATAACCTTATCATTAGTTTGGTGTTGGACATGTTTCTGGCCAAAATATGGAAGCTACTTCATTGCAGTTAGATTTACAAGATTCACAACCTGAACCTATACGACATATTGAAGAAGTCGGCGAACCTAATATATCAGATCATGATGAAATTGAAGAAGATTTCTAGGTAAATACCCAGAGTAGCCATAATGATATAATTGACTTGGATGAGACCGAGAATTCCAGAGATAATGATGGTGCGGGGAAGAAGAAAATAAAATATAATTCAAAAAAGGATAGAGAATCAAAAAAAGATCAGGTGTGGCATATGTCAAGGAATTTTTAAATAGAATAGGTGTCAAAGTATCCATTCATTGAACCAGTGGATAAATCAATTGAAGGTGAGCCTCCGGTAGAATGCAGATGTAAGATTTGCACCAAGATAAATAAGAAGGAAAAGAGGTTGCAGCTAAAAATTGACACCATAGAGAAGCATATGGGTAAAGTTTACGAAAAGAAAACCATAGATGGAGTTGAAAAATCAGTGATAAGATGGAAAAAAAGGAGGAATCTAACATGTTAGGAATGAAAAATTATTGAAATTTCAATAGATTATACAGACAAGCCATGCTGAAGTTAAAGGCTCTATTGAAGCTTTTTTTGGAAAAGCAATGGAAGTAGATAAAATGGGAAAATTTGTTTAGCTAAGTGTTGTCTTTTATATTTTGAATAGAGGGCATCCTATGACAGACTACCCATCATTGATTTCTTTATTATACTTTTTGAAAGTTCGTAACTATCCTAATAGTCACTAGTAAAAAAAAAGTGCATGGGAATGAGCAAGTTGTCTTGCCAAGTTTGAAAAAAAAGGATCTAAAGGAAAAAATTGAAGATTCAAACTTTATTGCATTATCTTTAGACAAAGTTACAATAGCATATAATACTTCCTAGGTACGCATGCATATTTATCCTATACACAATTTTGTCTGCCAACCTCATCTACTAACTATGGTTAAAATGAAGGATAATGCGATAACAAAAAAAATTATTTGAACTAGTAAAGAGTTCACTAATTGAATATGGAGGTATAGATGACATGACGATTTCCAAAAAGTTGGTGTGTGTTGGAGTGGATGGAGCTTTAGTAATGCAAGGCCGCAAGGGCGGTCTTTGCACAAAGATACAAACTTCTTGTGCACCCTATGTTACTTTCATTCACTGCATGGCCCAAAAAAATAATCTAGCTTTTGGAGTTGTCAGCAAGAATCCTCCAATACAAAAACTTGAAGTTTAATCAAAGAGATCTGCCAATACTTCTATCGAAGTCCAAAATGATTTAGGAAATTTCAATACTTATCTGAAGGACTAACCGACGGGAACAAGCTTCTTAAGAATAATGATACCAGATGGATCTCTTTGGATGGAGCATCGCATCAATTTTTTTTCCAGAATATGAATCGTTGCTTGGTCTAATGAACTCAAGTCGTGAAGAAGCAAGGAAACCAAAATTTCCTGAGCCACTGTGAAGGTTAAGTAATGTAGAGACACTCTTAACATTAGCAGTTCTTCTCCCCATGCTGGAGGAAATGAGAAATATAATGAAAAAGGCCTAGAAAAGAGCTATGTATATTGTAGAATATGTTTCACTACGTAAATTGACATGCATGACACTCGATAATCTCTATCGATCATGTGATCATGTAAACTTTGCCAGTTGGCTCAAAATCACAGATTTGGACAATCCTGATAGCTTTTTAAAGATCGGTGCAAATGACAAGTTATGTACAGAAGTACGTGGAGTTGGGATACCAATGCACTACTTTCCAGGGTCGAGTTTGAGAAACTAGGAAAGAACCCCAGGAAGTGAATATCAAGTGTTAAAAGGGAAGAATTTACCAAGATCGTTGAGTCTGTAACTACTTCTATGAAGCACATTGCCTATGATCTTTCCTCACAAATTAGAGAAAGATTCCCTCCAGTCAAACTATTTGAATCCATGGCTATTGTGTTTCCTTCATATTGGAGTATCAACAATTCAAAATATTTTTGAACTAAGCTACTAACTTTGATAGATCATTTTTTCAAAACCAAAGAGTTCAATGGAGTGAATCTAAATGGAATTTTAGATGAATCTCGTTTGAAAGAGAAATTAGGTCATTTTTTACAGACAATGAGGGAACAATTAATATTATACAAAACCCCCACGAAGATAGATCACTAACAAGGCTTTGGAAAGCTCTATCTCAGTGTGAAATGTTGATTGATTCAATATCATAATTTTTCAAGCTTGTTGATTTATGTCTGACCATGATATTGGGGTCAATGGAGGATGAGAGAGTTTTCAGTGCTTTGGGGTTCCTAAGTCAAATCTAAGGAACAAACTAGACAAGAATTTGCAAAATTTCTTGAGGCTCTATACATCTAGGTATGATGTCAATACTTTTCCTTACGATAGGGCACTCAAATTATGGAGGAAGAAATGTCAAAGAAGAGGGTTGAGTAAAATTTCAAACTAAAGTGGGAGTGCCATATACTCATGTACTAGTACTGGTACTAGTAGCATTGTACTTTAGTTAAGCGGAGGTATACAAAGTGAAGAAAACATAGCGAAGAACCAAGGAAGCTATGATGTTGATGACGATGAATCTGAGGATGTCGATAATGTGATGTGGCAAATTGAACCGTTGTCAAAGTAGCAGGTCCTAGGTATTTATTATACTTATTTTTGTAGTGATTAGTCTACTGTCAGTGTTTGTAATCATCATCAATCATGCATAATAGCATATTCCAATGTCAAAAACATGAATGTGGTTGATAATATCATCAATTCTACAATTAATAATGGTTTTACTTTTTATTTGCATTATTCAACTCATATGGTACAATTCTTGAAGATTTTGATTATTTTTTTGAAAATATAGCAATTCATATGATATAATTCATAGAGATTCTCATTAATTTATTTACAAATATGATACAATGTAACAATTCATTGATTAATAGTAGTAAGTACACAACTCTGTGTGATTCTGTTTGCAAAAGTCAATGACTCAATAGTACAATACCCTTAGCAAATGACTCTAAATTTTCTTTTATATAAACAAGGGAGCAACAACAGCTTTAGGTTAATTTGTCTCATGTGAAGTCTCAAAATCAAAATCAGTAAGACAAGTACAACATCTCTGCAACTATACATTTTTGCATTTGACATACCAGTTTAGTAAATTAGCAATAGCATCTGATCTGCTACATTAATCTTGTTTTAAAAAAAAATTCAAACTTTAAACTCAATTCAAGCCATTAGAAATTATATATATATATATATATATATATGATTGAAATTACTTTCACATACAATGATTGATGAGATGACTCTGCCAATTTTTTTAGTATGCTCCATTCGGCATCGGTTGGAAGGTCAAAAATTTTCAAGTTATAGTAAACTAGTTGCAACCTTGCCAACCATCCATACTTGGAAGAGTGACTTGAAAGCAATGATCCATCCAATATTGCATTCAAATTTATCAATGGTTTGATGCAATTTTCAATTCCTTCATGAGTTGTGTCCTGAGGAAGCTTTCCTAAATCAGATGTCATTGTGTCCTCCAACTTTTTTTTGTAAGCTTCTCTTTGAACAAATTTCGTTGATTAGCTACTAGGATCAAGACCAGGATTCAGCAAACCAAGACTTATCATTTTGGTTTTTTTTTTATGCATCTTGGCGAGATTTATCCCATGTACGACCACAATTTCCTCTCCTTCCCTTAGTTTCTGACATTTTTGAAAGAAAAATGTTACCTTTATTATTGCACGAACACAGTCGTTAATTCCCTTGCTTGCCAAATACCTGTCATTGGTTGTGTTGATTTGTTGCAAAATCTATTTTGCAATATTCTCTCTCTGAGAAATATTTTTGTTCTTCTCAACATGCTCTTTGAGATTCCCAAAAACATCTCTAAGACGTTCATTCAATTCAAACCAATCACACAATGTATCACCACTCACGTTTATTCTCCCCCAAATGTCTTGTTTTATTTTCTTGACTATGTTTTTTACTTTGTCATTCAAGTTGTTTTCATAAGTATTAATTGTATTATTTTCCTTCTTCAGCTCTTCTCTCAATTCTGACAACTAGTGTTCACTTTGTTTTCTTATTTCCTTTGTTTTCTCTTCCCATTGTTTTGATTTTACTCTCTCATTCTCCAATTCCTTATTTAAGTTATTGTTTTCACATGTCGTATTCTCCATGCTTTTGTATAAATGTACTGAAGAGGCTTTTTCATCCTCAACTTTTTTATTGCTCTGTTCCAATTTTTCCCTCAAAATTTTCAATTCTCTGTCCATATGTTCTTGTTGTGCAATTTCTTCTTTGGAGGAAGAATTTTTTATCCTTTTCTGTAATTCTTTGTACCTATTATCTGTTGCTTTCTCCTTTGCCTTTTGATTTTCCAAGTCTGCCTGTAACTTTTCTATTCTTCCAAGAAGCTTTCCTTTCTCTCTCTCTCTCCAACTTCATCAATGAACCGTAGACCACTTGGTTGGTCATTTTCGATACATTTATCTTGTCCACATTTTTAATTTTTGATAAATCCATTTGGAGGGTCCTAACGTGAAATTCATATGGATCTAACTGACTCTCTGGTGGATTATTATCTCTAGTTGGGGGCATAGAAACCATTAACTCCATCATTTCTTTGTTTGGGTCATATGTGGGAATAACCTATTCGATGCAGGTTCTGCATCACAAGCTGCAGCAACTGCATCCCTCTTCAATGTCTTAGTATTTTGTCTATTCCTATTTTTTGTTTGTTCAAAGTTAGTTACAAAATCATTGAAATGAAAATCAGGTTTTTTTTGACACAATTGAATGCTTGAAAGGTGAAATAAAATTTGTAGATATACAAGCTTCCACCTATGGTTCTAATAATTGCACCATGAGCAGTAACACCCTGACCCATTACAAGTGGATTTTTTGGACTGTTCAGAGGGTTTTGTCATGAAGGTGTGGTAATTGTTGGACTCACAGTCACAGACACCATTGGCATTGTTGTCATAACCTTTTTCTTCTTTACACTACCTTAATCTCTAGGATCCACTCATTTCATGTCTAGTTGTAATTTCCTTTTCGGACCACTAGTAATACCCATGCCCTCCCCACCGGTGGGAGTGGCACTTGATTCAGATTAAATTTGAGTGCTTAGAAAAGGTAGAACTGGATTTGAAGCTACAACAAATAAAGGTGCAAAGGTATCAGACTAAATAGTACCTTTTTCTGATGAACCTCCAATGACTGGTATCTCACCACATTTTGGTGGAGCAGGTGTGACAAGTGGAAACCAAGTCCCTTGTCTTGTGGAACCTAGACCACCCCAACTTGGAAAACCCATTTTTTCTATAATATTTTCCCTTTTTCTATTTTTTATTTTGTGGACACATCAACTCCAGTAACAATTAAATATACATCAGTGGATGTGGGATTCATAGAATACCGCTCATACTCATTATCTTGACGATCATGATCTTTATGATATGCTTCAAGTAGATTCTCCTCATTCCACAAATAACTAAATATTTCATCCTCTTCCACTTCATAAAGATCTGCAAAGGTCTTTGGCTCGCCGAGATTCTTCCTCATTTCCCAAAAATCAGAAATTTTTGGTTTGAGTCCAATTACCATGTTTACATTGACCTACTAGGTCTTTTGGAATAGCTTTTGTAGATGGTTGAGAAAATATCTGGTAGAAATTGTAGGATGTCCCATGTGGCACTTTTCCTTTCTTTTTGTGTAATGCCATAATGTGTGATGACAATTCTTGTATTTAAATATTATTTTCAATGGCGTATTTCTACATCTCTTTTTTGACCTCCTCCCAGGACTCCATGTTTTTAAATTTTTCTATCAATGACATACTCTCATGTTGACATTTACTTGTGGAGTTATCATTCTCTCTAAGCTTTGTTCCAATTATGTTGAGTGGATCATACTACCAGTGACTTTCAAGAACAAAATGAGAAATTTGTAAAAAAAGCATGTGCCACTTTGAATCCTTTTCTCTCAAACGTGAACCCTCCAAATGAGAAAGGCAAGGAAGGTAATATCATTTTCTTTTGCTGACCATTAAAGAGTAAATTTTTGCTCTCCATATTCCATACATATTCCAATGAAAATACCCTCTCTGTCACGTGTATGAAGTTTGTAGGTTTCTAACACTGATCTGTAAAACCTTAACACAGTGTAGTCTTCCATGAACTATCGATCAACCAATTGTATTTCACTTTCGAGTTGAACACAATCTCTACAAGACACAAGAAATATAGGCATTGGAGTGCATGTAATTTTATGATACATTGGTGCCAAAAATAAGTCTACAAAATTGTTATAGTTCCGTTTATCATCACTCATCCTTATCTCAGGTGTCCATTCATATATTGGATTTTGGACCTGACTTTGAAGCTTGTTTGTCTGAAATATTGCACGATGCTTTGCTAAAAGAAGATAACACAAGTATGTTGTGCATCTAAATGTCTTTTGTGAACCTCTTTTAATCATTAGTAATTGTTCTTGCATGCAATGAATAATTTTCTCAATAAAATTATATTTTACTGGTTCTTTTTCACAATCAATATGAAAAATCATTTCAAGAATGTTGGCACCCACTTCTTTGTTACTATCCAATCCAAAACAAAATGCTAGCAAGGAAATACTATCCTGAACCCATTGCACAAAAATATCATAATCATAAGGAGGCTTATGATCTAGATCTAGAATAGAACTGCTTGTTATTCCTTTGATATACGAATATTTATGTATTGCATCTATTTTTTCATAATTCTCTACCAGCTTTCCCAGGTCAATGTGCATGCTTGAGTTTTGTGCTTCAAACCCTAGGTCCAAAAGACTCAAAAATTTAGTCTTGGTTATCAACAAAATTTCATCATGAGCATTTTTATTGACAATTGTTTTTCTATTTTCATCATAATTTTTGGCGTAAACCATGAAAATTTATGGACAAGGGAATGCTTGAGGTAACACCATGCGTGCTGACCCAAGAACCCACACTGCAATTTTATTTCTCGTTGCCTTTACCATGTTGTTAAATGGATAAAATTTTGAATCCTTCATTCAATCTTTCCACTTATTTTCAAGTGCAAATCTAATTTCCATGATTCTCTTATTTCCATAGATAACATGATCATAAATATCATGGAATCCATTAGTGAAACTTGGTGTTTTAACCAGTTTGTGGAAGTCTACTATCTTTGTTTCATGTCTTTTTGTTTTACTCGTAAAGGATTTTTTTTGTCCATCATAGTATTACTATTTACTACACGGGTACAATTCAAATAATTCTACACAACTACAATTTATAGGGGTGATTCAAAATTAAACCCTTATTCTAGTTCTACAATCTAAACAGTAAACCATGAGATTTGAAAAATTTAAAAGGTCGGACGTAGGTGCTCAGGATTTTACCCGTTATTTCAATTTGTGTAGACTATGAATGGGCAGAGAGCTGAGAGACTTTGTTTCATTCCTCAATCCTCAACCTAGAAGTCATAACCCCTTTCTAAATCTCCAAATACTAGTTAGAAGTATAACTGAAAAACTTAGATTGAAAACCTAAAGGGAAAAAATTGTACATTTGTGAGTACTAAGTCGTGAATCATGTTAACTTTTATTGCTTCTTTATGAAGACAGATATATAATGTCACTAGGACATGTGTCACTTAATCGTATTAAATTAAAACTTCAGCTAAAGACCCAAACTTGACCTTATTGCTTATTAGTTATTACATTTATTAAATGTTTAGTTTTACAGTTTACTCCAATTTAGATTTTAATTATACCTAGTTGAGGGTTAATTCATGACATGTGCCTTATTTCCAGGGGAAATTTGCAAAAAGAGGTGACTGTCCCCAAATCGGCCCAAAATACACCTTCAGTCATTGATCTACACTCATCCAACAGTCATTGGTAGTCAGTGTCAGGTCTCAAGGCTCACATTAACTTTTGGCTTGTCAGTACCTAGTCACCTCTCACGTCATCATCAAATGACACTGATCGTGTGAGTGGACATGTGTCATGATTCTGAAATAGGTTTACAAAAATGGGGTTTCTTTTCTCTTTGGCCTAAAATACACCTTCATTTGTTGATCTATGATCATTGGTAGTCACTATCAGGTGTTGCGGGTCCCATTAACTTTTGGCTTGTTAGTACTAGTAGTCACCTAGTCACCTCACACATCATTATCGAATGACACCAACAGTGTGAGTGGACACATGTCATTTTTTTGGAATAGGTTTGTAAAAATGGGGTTTCTTTTCCCTTTCAACCCAAAATTCACCGTACATCGTTGATTTGTGCTCATTCAACGGTAGTTGGCAGTCACTCTCATTAAATTTGTTAAATTTAAATTAAATTAAATATTTAACAATGAATTATATTTTGAGTAATGTTTAACTTAGACTTTAACATTGAATTGATTTCAATTATTTCTATTTGTATTATGATCGAAATTACATTATCACACATCGATATGGCACATTGGCAAATTTGGCATATAATTTATCAATATAGACCACATACTTATTGCATTTAATTTTTAATTTGATGAGATTGATCTGAATTAATTACTAAATAATAATAAAACCGAATAATAATAAAACTGTTAAAAATGGAAATACTAATTTTAGACTTTAGTTTTACTGTAAACAATAACTAAATACTTTAAACTTTTAGAATTCCACAGTCGCACACATGAGATGACATGTGGAAAAGGTAAGTTATTAATGTTAAATAAATCACACACATACATTAAACATTTGTTAGGTTCATATCACACATCGATATTGAATATCTATTATCTCACACAGTGATACGTGTCTCATTTACGAAGGAAGATAGCAAAATATGGCTATCATTCCCACATTCGGCCTGAAATACTCCTCGAACCTTTGATCTTTGCTCACATGTGCTAAGAATTACAGAAAAGGATAAAAAATATCTGTAAAGTTGTTAACCAATGCAAAGAATTATAGAAAAGGATAAAAAATTACAATAATTATGCATTTATACATTTAAACAAAAATTACACAGACAATTTATTATCATTCATTAAGAGTAAAACTGGAAAGGTAAAATGAATGTTAATTGGTCGAAGTTGAAGAGCAAAATTTTCATTAATTATTTCAAAAATTTACATCACTAATATACTATATAGACTATAGTCGCGCCCCTGACCCCTACAAAATGGTGTGAGTAGAAAGTAATACAGTTACACAATTTTCTTGCCACAAGGGCACTGATAGTGCTTGGTAACTTGGTCGATCATATAACAAAAAATTAAAAAAAAATTAAAGAATTGTGGAAACCCTCCATTTTTAGAACACTAAGGGTCTTCCTCTCCAACCCCGTCCAAGAAGAATCGTTTGGAGAAGATAATCTCCAATATTTCTTCGAGCCAAGTGTTGTCCATCTTCACCTGGTCGTCAAGGAGAAATCAGTTCCGTAGGAAGTATCTTCCCAACCACGCCCACTTATGATGACGCATCAACTATCTTTTATTAATGTTTAGTAGGAAGGGTTTCCTTTCCCATTGTTGCCTCACTGGATAAGATTTTCTATTTCATCATCCTAGGGGTCCCTAATGCCGGTTGTGCGAATACAATGACTAGGACGTCGTCCACTAGAAATTGTTCCTTGAAAACCTTCCACATGAGCATAAGAATTTCTACCTTCTCTCCTCTGAGGTTGAGAAGAGATGATAGGAAGCATGACGTAATGTCTGTGCTGACACAATATGTCTTTTTCATTGCGAAGGAACTCATGACCGAGCACCGTCAATACTACATTGTTTATGAAAGTGCCCACTTCCTTGCAAACAGAAGTGAGAACTTCATCTTGTATCATGCCCAAAAAGGGCTTTTTCTCATCAGTGGTTGTGGTTCTCAACCTAATTGGTGTGTCCGTCTCTACTTGTAGAGCCTGGATACCCTCAACTAAAAAGTCAAAAACCTACACCTTCAAACTACACACAGACAATTGTAATTCTACAGATCTAAAAACTTAAAACCAGAGGCTGAAAGACAAAACCACATTAAAATTAATGAAGAAGCAAGCAATAACGTCTATAAATATCCATATATTTTGTATCTTTAGGTAAATCATTCTCATTAATGCACTAGTGTGGGAAATTACTAATATAGTGACTATACTAATAAATTATAACTATAGTTTGTAGTAGTACAAATTTGGAAACCATTCCTGATGAGTGCAAGTGGATCATCATAGTACAAGTCATTCATTTCTTGCAAGTTACTGTGCCAGACTTGCCACATGTCTCCTTTCCAAAGACTTCTTGAAAAAATATTTTTCTTTCAAGAAACTAGGCCTGAGATAAAACCTCATCCATTGATCTACGATTAATCAATGGTCTCGATTAATACAAATACACAGTATGGTTATAAAATAATAGATTTAAGGTACGTGTCGACCGTATCCATACCATGTGTAGTGGAAAAAGACAACTTGGCAACTAAAAAGGTGATATTAACTCGATGGGACGTTGTAATTATTAGATGTTTAATGAATTTTCATTTGGCATCGGCCCAGATGACACGCTTGACTCTTTAATCTAAATATTTCCTATAAATGCATTATGCGTGTGAGAGATTTAAATCCACTGTGATTAATCTTTCATATCTCCATGTAAATCTTTCCCATAAATGCATGCGTGTCAGAATTAGAAGTTGGTAATTTGGTAATATCATTGTGGTGCAGGCTTTAAGGCTTGATACGTGTCATCACTCTGGTGACTTCCTGGAGAAATCTATTTCTTCAAGAAATTGGGGCCAAAATTAAACTTCAACCATTGATCTAGGATCATCAAACGGTCTCAAATAATACATTTAACATTATAAAATGATGGATGTTAGGTTATGTGTCCATGTTAGGCTATGCCACATGACGAGTCCCATCCTTTGAAAATCGCCAATAAAATATTTATTTTTCCCATAATTAACAAAAGTTTAGCCAATAAAATAAATAAATTTTCAAACATTAGATTAAATTCGTTAGTACAATTTTTTTTCCTTCGAAAGAAAATCATTCGCCTCATATATTATAATTTTTTTACTTCAAAAGAAATTTTTTTGCCTCATACAATATATATTTTCACCCATATTAATGTATTATTCGCCAGGATTTTATGGAATTTTCATTCGGCAGGGAAAAAATCGCCAATACAAACTATTTTATTTTCCCAATTTGGAAATTTTTTTTGCCTTCACCGAGAAAATTTTCCCCCTAAAATACTGTAGGATTCGCTAGAATTTTACACTTTTTCCTAGGAGGGGGTTTCTTAAAGTTATCCCTGAGCTTCATATCCCCTTAAGTCACTTATATTGCTTAGTTATATTGCTTACATGCATTACTTATATGCCATGTGTTACATGTGTACTTGACTTACTTATGTGCTTATGTGTCACTTATATTACTTTTAAATATGTCATTACTTTTATGCCATGTGTTACTTATATTGCTTACATGTATTACTTATATGTCATGTGTTACATGTGTACTTGACTTACTTATATGCAATATGTCATTACTTGTATGGCATGTGTTACATGTGTACTTGACTTACTTATACGCTTATGTGTCACTTATATTGTTTTTAAATATGTCATTACTTATATGACATGTGTTACTTATATTGCTTACATGTATTATTTATATTACTTAGTTATATTTCTTACGTGTATTACTTATATGTCATGTGTTACATGTGTACTTGACTTACTTATATGCCTATATGCTTATGTGTCACTTATATTAATTTTAGATATGTCATAAAATGTATGCCATGTGTTACATGTGTACTTGACTTACTTATATGCTTACGTGTCACTTATATTGCTTACTTATATGCTTATGTGTATGCGTCACTTATATGCCTATACATGTCATTAATCATGTGATCCTAACTCATATAGTTGAATGTAACATGTAATATGTAATATCCATCTAACATGTAATATGTAATGTGTAATGTCAACATGTAACATGTAATATCCATCTAATGTACATCATGTACAAATGTATAAAAACGTATAAAAATATCCACAACATGTATAAAAAATGTATCAGAAAAATGTTCGTGTGCCATGTATAAAAATGTCCACAACATGTATAAAAATGTATCATAGAAATGTTCGTGCAACAAGTATAAAAATGTATAAAAATGTCCACAACATGTATAACAATGTAGTAGAGAAATGTCCAGAACATAAATATAGAAATGTATCAGAGAAATGTCCACAACATGTATAAGAATGTATCATCTAGAAATGTCCACAAGTATCTAACAAGTAATATCCCTAGTGTTATATGTTGAATGTGGACATCTGAATTCGGCACAAACACAACATAGTCATTATACAATCGTTCAATTCACAAAAATGAACATGAATTGTCCACCTTGCAAACTCGATTGAAGCGACTTCTTGCCTCCTAATCAGTTGGGGATGTTGAGTTTTAACCTCAGAACAAGATCCAACAACCTAACCATTGCTAATATGGAGGATTTCTAGAATGTAAGAAAAGACCAATTTTCCAGTACTCTATGAAATCGAAATTGCAGCTAGTCTATGAAAAGAGATGCAATTACTCTATGAATTGAGAAATGATTGATCTAGAATTGAATTGCAACTAATCTATGGAAACAAAATGCAATTAATCTAGGAAAAGAAAATACTCTTATTCTAGGAATGAAATGCTTGTAAACTAGAAAAGAAATTGCTTTTAAACTAGAATTGAACTTGCCATTAATCTAGAAAGCTTTGAGAGAATCAAATTGAAATATTAGATATATGAATGAATTACAAATGAAAGCAATACATCTTCAATTCCAATTGAAACTAGCCTAATTATGCAAATTTTAAGCTTAAAGCATGAAAGAAATTAAATGCAAATTGACTATAGATTTGATGCTCTCAAAACTCATCCTCCCTAATGAAGAAAAAGAGGTCCAATTTATAGAAAACCATGGAAAGAGAGTGAAGAGTTTCTTGAAAAGAAACGGTGGACTCTTCATTCTCTTTTGAGACAAAAATGCAAAGATTATTTA
>MU224527.1:2522370-2537092 GCA_018584345.1 Thuja plicata | reverse complement strand
TTGATTTAATTAAAAGCACTTAAGACTTCAGGATTAAATCAATTAATCATAGGGGTTTTTTAGCTAATAAACTTTGAGAATTTAGGAATTAAATATAATGTCAGAATTATGCAAATTTGGGTTTTCTACATTTGAAACTCAGTCAATTAAAGTCAATTAGGAGAATAATTTGCCTAGTACAATAGGACTTCAAAGATGAGAAAATTGAAGGAATGCACCAAAATTGATTAGGGTTATTAGGTGCCAATTTTGGGGTGTTACATTTTTCCCCTCTTTGAATTGATGTGCGAGAAGCGCATTGATTCAAAGAACAGTCTGAAGTGAAGATCAGAATCGGGGTTAGATTGCCCCAATGTCCACTGATAGCTGATGAAGATCTAGGACTATCTCCAGAATCAGGGTTAGATTGCCCCAATATGAAGGTTAGCCCTCTGAGATCCAGGTTAGATTGCCTAGATAACGATCTAAAGAGTTTTTGAGAGTCATCTTCAGAACAAAGTGTAACTTTTAGGAATTAGGGTTAGATTGCCCCAATACCCAATGAGATTTCAAGAATCATCTTCAGAATGAAGCTTGATCCTTGAGGATTCGAGTTAGATTTCTCAGATACCTAGAAAGATAGATGACAAGATACGAGACCATGGAATATCCAATTTTGACCATAAGGTACGAGAAAATGAATATGCCCCAAGTGATGAGATGCCCCTAGCAATGGAGACTTTTGATTCAGATCAGACTGATTCGAGAATAATGCAAAAATATTCAATGATGCAATCATCTTGCCCACTCGGGAGCAAAATTGAAAGATGACACATCATAGTGATGAGAGCGAGAAATCACAGAAAAAGATAGATCAACAGAGAGAAGAATCGGTTTAGAGCGATCGAGAGGTCCTATTGATTAGGTTTGATCACAGTTGACCAGAATTGACTAGAGTTGACTTTGATGAAAAGATTGCAGAAGCTAAGAAAATGATGACAAGAGAATCCTGACAAGAAAGCAACATTAGAAAATTGACTGCACAAGCGTCCGATCACATCAGTCCCAAAATTTCAAAATGCGATTTTGAGCTGCTTAGGAGTGTCAGATTTCAATTTTGATCATGAAAATGGATTCAGAACTGTCCATTTAGCCAAGGGTGCAACTTTCATGGAAAACAGAGCACTTTAAAAAATTAGGTCAAAGGCTATATAAGGCCCAGAGGGGTCATTTTCAAATCATTATTCACCTTTGACTTTAGCGATGGCGAGACCTCCAGCTAACATCGATAGCATTCCCATGCACACACATCGATTTGAGCACTCCCGACGGAACAACCGACTAGCGGAGTATGACGCACCTGTAAGTACTTATAACTTGATCCTGTATTTTTGAAAATTTTTATCAATTTTTAGCGTTAGTGTGTTTTAGGGCTGTTTAAACCTTGTCCCGCCAAATCTCGCGTGAGGAAAGATTTTCCTCGCGTCGGGCCTAATCACCTTTCGTGCGAGGAAACTGAATCCTCGCGTAGGGTGGGGATTCCGCGCGCGGGCCCCTCCCCAGCGCTCGCGTGCACCACGTGAGATTCCTATAATCTCGCATGAGAACACATCCCACCTCGCGCGATCCAAAAAGCTCACGCGGGACAAGAGTTTCCTCGTGCGAGAAAAGAGTTTTTCCGCATGGGAAATTGGCAAAAAGCAAAAATTTTCATTTTTTTTGCGTCGCAGAGTCAACCAGTTGCCATATCTTAAATTGTGTATAGAATAGTTCCATAGCTACATTTGTTGTCTTTTGCTTTGAAAAATCATCATTGTTGAGGTACTGATCCAATTTCATCCCTTGCTTTGCAGGTCGATCTCCCAGACATCAGTTTCAGATCCCATCATCCTATCATGGGTGAGTTGTTACAGAGATTATCAGATGCTGACGGGGCCCACATTAATGGGCTAGGATTGACATATCTGTGTGATGTACCCGATATTCAGGTAAATCACAGACTACTTGGAGACTTGGTTGAGCATTTCCATTCAGAGACAAATACTTTTCATTTGCTGCAGGGAGAGATGACGGTGACTCCAAAGGATGTGTACAAGATTTTGAGAGTGTTGTTCCATGGAGCTCGTGTAGAGTATTGCATGCAGCTGAGAGATGGTACACAGGCTTTGAGAGCCATCTTTTAGGATGATTCGGTGATGGGTCGGGCCATCTCCTGGGAGGAGTTGATACGGACTTATGACCAAGATTATCCCTTGGCAGTTGTTCTTGCACTATTTCTGAGCTGTCATCTGGTTCCTTATTGTGGTCAACACAATTTAGAGTGTGGCTGGGGCGTTATGCTCTAGAAGATGCTGGATTTTCCTGTAGTCACTTTTGGATGGGGCGAGTGCATGCTCGCACAGATGTATCATGAGATGCACGAGATCGTGTATCGGGGTGCTCGTACTATGGCGACTGGAATTGTCATTTTATAGATCTGGGCTTGGGAGCACCTTCCAGTATGTAGGCCAATTTTTTATGATACATGACAGCCATTAGAGCCGTACATTTATACATACGTCGGTCTGATGACCCAGCCCACGCTAGATAAGACTGAGCAATGGAGAGCGCAGATTGATGATATGGTTACAGTCATATGGCGACCTTGGGCAGCCACTGAGGTTTGGGATGATGCTCGTCATGAGCTATCATACATGTTCTGTTTGTGTCCTCTGATAGGGCATACTATTACAGTTATTGAGCGCTTCTTGCTTACGCGTGTATTGCGCCAGTTCGGGAGGCCGCAGGACGTGTCTCTTGAGTATTGTACGTATGCCCGATTCATCGATGAGACGAAGAAGGGGTGGCAGAGATTACTGGATAGGGGGCACAGTATGATACATGCCCAAGTACCACCAGCTAGGTGGGATTACATGGCCGCGGTGACAAATGCAGGTATGACACCTACATACAGAGATTATATGTTAGCCCATCCGTTTCCCAGATTCACAGCTCCGATGGGTCAGATCCCTCAAGTGGTGCAGCAACCACCACAGCAGTAGGCACAATAGGTTCCACCACCAAGACAACAGCCTTAGGATTAGTAGCCACAGCAACCACCTTTACAGTAGCAGGAGAGATTTGTACGGCCCCGTATAGTTCAGACAGATATCCCTGCGAGATCCATGGGATTAGATGCAGGTGTTGGGCCCAGTGGTAGCCAGGACAGGGCTGCAGAGCAGAGGGATGATACACTGATGGCTGATGCTATTCTAACTGATCCTCCAGCAGGTGGACAAGTAGCACAGTTATAGGAGGCTCTCCAGAGAGTTAGGGAGAGAGCCCGTCAGACACAGAGAGAGCGTGATGACCTCCACACGTAGGTGATCATCAGGGATACACGGATATCCGAGCGAGACTAAGAAATCTGAGAGTTGTGGGAGGTGTTGGCTCGATCCCAATTAGAGACCAAATATGAGGCTGCTTAGGCTTTGTACTATTATGTTGTGTATACTATTGCAGTACCTGAGGCAGCAGATCAAATTTTTCCTTTCACCGAGTATGCTGGTGCACGAATCGTTCCACCGGGACCACCTCCGACGGATCCTCCTCTACCATGTCCTCCTCCTCAGCAGTAGGGCATACCACCCCCTCCACCTCCTCCAGGTGGTTAGATCTTGATGTATATTGTACCACCATTTTGACCTATTGTGCTCGACTAGCACCCTTGTACATTCAGACCGATCGATATATATGAGCTCGATTTTTGGCATCATTGTACATGTGTATATATTGCTTTAAATGTGTATGTTTTATGAGATGATTTCCTATATGATTTAGGTGTATGAATTATAAATGTATGCAATGGATGAATATGCAAATGTTTATGTACATGTTTTATTGATGTATGAATATGCTATGATAGATGTTAGATGGATAAATGCTATGTATGATTTGATTTATGCTTACACTGGATGCACATGTTTTATGGATATATGTATGCAAATGAATGTATGGAGATGCACTTCTTGGAAATCAATGCAATGCAATGAATGCAATGGTACTAATCATCTCATGCAGGATATTCACAATATACAACAGGTACTAACCAAAAGAACGGGCATGAAGATCGAGAATGAGGACCGGACACACGTGCAGTCGAAAATAAACCATGATGAAAGATGAGGACCTAAGAAGAATGAGAAGATAATTAAGAGAGAACCAAATTACCATGATGCAAGCCTAAAATGCGAATGCAAGCCTACAATGCAAATGCAAACCTAAGCTAAATGCAATCCTAGGACTTTGGTTGTTGGACTCGTCATTTTTATCATCATCGGGATCTTTTGGATCATCAGAGTCAATATAATCCTTACTGGTGTCGCTGCAACCATAAGAATATGAATATGACTTTCATCGGATAAAATATAGAAAATGAACATAAGCACCGAGGCACAAAAGCCAAGGTGACCCGAACATTGTTTCCAGTTTGATATAGTAAAAGATCACAAGTAAACAAACAAAGAAATAACAGTCAAGGAGATATTTTTGACCTCCCCTTGGCGTACAAATAAAAAAGATCAAGGGATGTGAGGCTTTTCCACCTTAATTCAGAAGCTCTTATCACATACACCCTGCTTATATGACGTTGCCAGATCATCAAAACCACACCAACAAGCAGTAGACAAAGAAAATATCAATGAATTTCATAAGAATAGACAACATACCAAGAAAGAGTCAATCATATCTCAGCATGTTTCAAGGCTTACGAATGTGGCCATGTTTAGAGCGTTGAAAAATACCATTGTGCTTGTGAGTGTAATGTGTTTGATTGCTATCGAGAGATGTTTACGTCGTGAGATATCCGATGTGTGTTGAAAAACATAGATGTATCCAAAGAGAGTGTCGAGAAACACTGTTTGATTAAGGTATTGAGAAACACCAGTTTGTGCCAGTAGAAAGTTGTCCTTTGACAAGATTACTGACTCAAGTGTAAACCGAAGCATGATCGAAGTGGGGAGCCATGCCCCCAAGTAACAAATGGATCGAAGCTGAACAAAGGGAGAAATCTCAACAATGTGGCGGCAGTAGGAAGACTCAGTGAGAACCACTGGTGACTGTTGCAAGACATTCTCAAGCGTAACGATTGGTAACAAGATCGAAGCATCAACAGGCATACACAGTGAGATCCACTGGTGACTGATGCAAAAGAGAGTCTCAAGAAGAGATGAAGTGCTATGAGACATCGGTAGGCAGATGTAGTGAGATCCACTGGTGACCAATGCAAGAGGAGAAAGACTCCAAAAGATAAGACAATGCCCCCTAGACCAAGAACATGCCCACGAGTATGACCAGTTTCAATCCATGTGAGGTCGAGCAAAAGCTTGAAGATGACTGAAAGCAAAAGCATAAGCACACTAAAGCAGGAAAGTGAACTAAAGCAGGAAAGCAAAAGAGCAACTGCGAGAAAGACAAGATATGTTGTGATAGATAAAGCATTGCAGAACAAGAGGCGCCTATTTACCAGGTTTTCACCATCTTGGCATAAATTCTATTTTTTCTACCATGACGCCTATTTTCCAGGTTTTCATCAATGGCCTATTTTTCTCTTTTTCTCTTTTTTTTTTGTTCTTTTTCTTTTTTGATTTTTTTGTATTTTTTTCATTTTTTTTTATATTATCAAGGCGCCTGTTTACCAGGTTTTCACCAGGATAATTGATACATCAAAGTGCCTGTTTGCCAGGTTTTCACTAATATGATCATTTTTTCAGGACATTTTACAATTTTTAGGATTTTCTCAGAAATAAAGTATGTACATGAGCATGCAGAAGATATCTCAACTGTAGAATTTCTTCAGGTGAAGAGTGTTGATGGGATCTTTGAGTGGTTCACCTTCTGTAGTGGAGAACTGATAAGCACCAGACCCAAATACTACAGTAATAATATAAGGACCAAGCCAGTTCGGCTCAAACTTCCCATTCTGGGTTCGCTGTTGCTGATTTTTAGGATTCTCTCTCAGGACGGGATCACCTGTTTGGAAGGCTCTTGGTCTAACCTTCTTATTATAGCTTTTTGATATCCTCTTTTGATATGCTCTAAGATGATCGAACACCACCTTCTGATGTTCATCCAGTAACTCAAGCTCTTGTAGCCAAGATATTCTAATGTCATCATCTGTAATGAGACCTTTCAAAGAGACTCGCAATGTAGGAATCTCAACCTCAATAGGCAGTATAGCATATGCACCATAGACTAAAGCAAAGGGCATGGCCCCTGTTGGCGTTCTTATACTGGTGCGATAGGGCCATAAAGCTAGATTAATCTGGAGGTGCCAATCCCGTCCAGACTTGTGTACCATACGGTGCAGGATCTTGAGAATTGTTTTATTGGAAGCTTCAACTTGCCCATTACCCTGGGGGTAATAAATAGAAGACCAATGTTGAATGATCTTGAACTTAGTGCATAAATTTGTTAAATAATTATTCTTGAACCGTCCCCCATTTTTAGTGATAATAGAGGAAGGTACACCATATCTACAAATAATGTAGTTTAGGATGAACATAGCTATAGATTTTCCATCAGCTACACTGAGAGGTACCGCCTCAGCCCATTTAGTAAAATAATCTGTAGCAGTGATGATGTACTTGTGTCCTCTCAAGGAAGATGGATATATCTGATCTACTAAGTCAAAGGCCCACTATTGAAATGGCCAAAAGGTGATAAATGGAATGAGCTCCTTAGCTGGAGCATGAATCAAGTTACCATGGAGTTGACATTGCTTGCAAGACTTGGCAAACTGCGTAGCTTCCTTCTCCATATCAGGCCAATAATAACCAGCTCTAACAAGCTTACAAGCCAGTGTCAGACCATTTGAGTGAGAACCACAAATGCCTTCATGTACTTCTTCTAACGCGCGTTTGGACTCATCAGGTTCTAGACACCTAAGGAGGGTACCGTCTAGACCCTGTCTATACAAGTCATTTGCTACGATGACGTACTGTGAAGCACTACGGATTAGATGGCATTTTTCATTTCTATTATATGTGTCAGGAATAGTTTGGTTATGGAGATAAGAATAGATGTGGTGGTAACGAGATGAATCATGTCCAATTACTAAACAGACCATCTGGGAGTCAGGAGAGTCATAGGCAGGGTATCATAATGTCTCCACTAGGAACTCGTGTCTGAAATCATTCTCTGGCATTTGTAACATAGAGGATAGAGTAGCCATAGCATCAGCTACTTTATTATCCGCCCAGGGAATTTTCTGAAAAGTGACATGTGCAAAGTAATTCTTAAGGCTGTCAACCATCCTTTTATAGGGTACCAAATTTTCATATTTGGTTTGATAAGTATTGTTGACTTGATTGATAACCAGTTGTGAGTCTCTAAAGACTTTTAGTTCATCCACTCGCCATTCAATAGAAATCTTGAGTCCATTGATCAGAGCTTCATACTTGGTGGTATTATTGGTACAAGGGAACATCATTTTATATGCCTTCGGTAAGGAGTACCGCTGAGGTGTGATAAACAATATTCCAGCTCCTGACCCCTGTTGGGTGAATGATCCATCAAAAAACATTGTCCATGTTTGACGTGTGAGAAGCATAATGGAATCATCTGGGAATTCCATCTTTAATGGTTGGTGATCTGTAAGAGGTGCTTCAGCCAATTGATCCGCTATCACCTGTCCTTTGATAGTTTTTCTCTCAACATATACAATATTGAACTCACTAAGGAGCATGACCCATTTAGCTAGTCTACCTGTGAGGGTAGCTTTACTAAGTAAGTATTTCAATGGATCGATCTTTGCGATTAGCCTTGTAGTGTGAGCCAACATGTAGTGTCGTAACTTTTGGGAAGCAAACACTAGTGCTAAGCAAGCCTTCTCAATTACTGAATAATTCATTTCGTAAGAGACCAATGTTTTGCTGATGTAGTAAATGGCTCTTTCTTTATGATTTGAATCTTCTTGGGCCAAGAGAGCACCCAAGGATGTTTTCGTTGCTAAGATATATAAGATCAAAGGATTCCCCTGAATGGGAGGCATCAGTATGGGCAGATTGGCTAAATATTGTTTAATCTGTTGAAACCCTTGTTCACACTCTTTGTTCCAGTCGTAAGTCACACCTTTATGCAGAGATTTGGTGAAAGGTTGTGACTTGTTAGCTAATTGCGAGATAAACTCCCTGATAGATTGAAGCTGACCTTGGAGACCTCTGATTTGTTTGATATTACGAGGTGGTGGCATTTCCATTATAGCTTGTACCTTTTTCGGATCCACCTCGATTCCTTTTGCCGAGATAATGTAGCCAAGTAGTTTTCCTGAAGTAACCCAAATGCACATTTCTTAGGGTTTAGCCGCAACCTAAATTTCTCCATACGATCTAGGATAGGACCTAGATCAATGAGACGTGTCTTTCTATCCATACTTTTGGCAATTGTGTCATCCACGTAGTCCTCCATTGTCCTATGCATCATGTCATGGAATATTGTAGTAACAGCTCTTTGATAAGTAGCCCCAGCATTCTTTAAACCAAAGGGCATAACATTCCAATAGAATGTACCCCATGCACAAGTAAAAGTTGTTTTCTCTTGGTCCTCTGGCGCAATTTTGATCTAATTATAGCTAGAGAAGTCGTCGATTAATGAATACATCTCATATCTCGCTGTCATGTCCACGTTCATGTCAATATTAGGGAGTGGAAAATCATCCTTAAGACATGCCAAATTTAAATCTCTAAAGTCTGTGTAGACCCTAATAGATTTGTCATGTTTAGTCACTGGGACTATATTAGAAATCCACTCTGCATAATCGATTGCTCGGATGAACCTAGCTTTCAGAAGTTTTTCCAATTCTGCCTTGATCAATAAAGCTACATGAGGATGCATCTTTCTAAGTTTTTTTTTGTCAGGTTTCACACATGGTGCTATTAATAAGTGATGCATAATGAGATCAGGATCCACACCCGGCATGTCAAAATACGTCCATGCAAAATTTATCTTCTTCTCTTGGAAAATTTTTGTAAATTCCTTAAGTTCCTCTGTAGATAATGACTTAGCCACATGAATGATATGTGGATTCTCTTCTGTCCCCAGATTTATCAGTTGAGTTGGTTCAATTAACACTGATGAGCGTTCCTGGAAGTGACTCAGAAGTGCATCAAGTACCTCACCCTCAGGCACCTCAGAGAGGTTTTCACCTTTGGGTACGTCTTTTCTTTTTACTTTTTTTGGCTCTAATACTGCCACAATGTGGTTTTCACCATCAAAGCACTTATTTTTCTTCTTTTAATTTTCTGACTAAGGTACTTGATGTCAGCCTCGGTCATGTTGACACTTTCTTCACTAGTGGAGGAAATTACAGGCTCAACAACGTGAAGGTAGCAGGTTAAAGTATAATCATTCTAGAATGTAAGGACTTCACTGGATGAAGAAGGGGAATTCTAGTCTATTAATTCAGGATGTTGGAGGGAAAGAGATGCGACAGGTTCAAGTGCGTTCACAGTATGGTCATCGAAAGCATTAACTAGCAAGCTGAGAGCTAAATCGATCTCGTCCAAAGGTGTGTTTGAATCCTTTTGATCCCTAGCGATTGAAGTAGAAGACATGTTAACACCTATAGACTCGGACTCATTAGGATTTTCACTAGACCCCTCACTTACGTCAAGAAGTCTTTCATAAGATCCTGTTGACAAACTATCAAACTCATACTCATGAGAGTCTGTATTTGAACTCTGACTTGGGTGCTTGCACCATGAAGGTTTTTGATCTCTTGTAATACTAGTCTGTTCTTGTGTCCACTGTTCTTGAAAGTGTGGTGGTATGTATTGTTCTCCTTTGAAGTTAGGATCTTGTAAGTCTTTCCATTGCTCAAAATTTAGTGTCTCAAATGGAGTGGTTTGATAAGAATCACTGTCAGTTTTAGTAGTACAATTACATGGCACAAACTTATCTGGCTCAGCAAAGAATGCTGCCAGGTCTGGAGGGATGGGATAAGGAAAGCAATCCTCATCTGAGCTGTCCTGTATAGTGTCGACTGTCATTATGTCCTCAGGTTCTGGTGTAGGCTCTACTTTTGGCACAAATTTATTGATCCCTAGATGAAACGGGACCTTTTCAAAACCTAAAACAGTGGTATCCTTTGTCTTTTGACCTATAGCTTGGATAGGTTCCACTAACCCATTTCCATTCACACCTATCGGGCCACTTCCTTTGTACCCAAAACATTTCATAATCTTAAGACCCTCACTGTTAGGATTTAATTCACGAGCTGCGGCAGTTTGTTCAGCTGTGTTCTTTCCCTTACAAAGCCAAGCCTTGATAGCTCTTTCCTCGTCCTCATCTTCCAATGGTGTATTAGACCATACAAATGTACCCTCATAAAATATCTCGGGGGTAATGGAATATTTGTTGTGTTCATAAGGTCTCCCATAAGATCGAGGAGACAGGGGTAGAGCTGCTAATGATAGCACAAGTTCCATTTGATATCCCCCCATGCCTATATCTATGATTTTCAGTGTCTGTTCCATGTCTTTGAGCTTGGCATCACAGAGTTCTGTGTATTCTCTACTAGTTGGAACAAGACTGCCAGCTGATTGAGTGAGAGCATTACAAGAAGAACCCATGCTAGCGGGAACAATCACCTCTATGCCTTGAAAGGAAAACTTGATACATTGATGGTATGTAAAAGGAACCACTTGCATCTCGTGGATCCACGGTCTTCCTAGAAAAATATTATACGCAAGAGGAAGGTCTAGCACTTGACATATGATGTCTCTTTCAACTGGGCCAACCCGAATGGGTAACATAACTAGACCTTTAGATGTTCTCTCTTCTTCGTCATAAGCTTTTATGGTAATTCTCTTGTGGGAATCTATGTGATCCTCACCATAACCTAGTTGAGCAAGAAAATGAGCGGAGAAAATATTAAGACCAACACCATTATCAATGAGCACGTGGCGGACTAGCTGTTTGCCTATCATGACTTCTATGTGTAGGGGAGCATTGTGCGGGTGACTAATTGAGTGATCATCTTCTTCAAAGAAGGATAAATAATGTGGCGAGGTCAAATGACCCACCATGGATTGAAACTGATCCAAGTTGATATCTTTGGGGACATTAGCTTCAGTGAGAGCTTTGTCCAGAATCTACCTATGAGAAGGTGAGATTTTCAATAGCTCAAAAATAGTTATCTGAGCATTGGTCCTTTGAAGTTGGTCAAGAATGCTATAATCAGTAGTAGGAGGCATAGGGACTGCCTTCTTGGTCTTGTTGGTGGAATCAACAACAGTCTTATCCGTAGTTTGTTTTGGCACGGACGTAGGAGTGGGAGGGTTAGGACCCTTGATAGAGATTCTAGAGTTAGACCTAGTAACAATGTTCGCACAATCTCAAGATGTTTTCGATTCAGATAATCGAGACGTAGGGCCTCTCAAGACAAACGAGGTTCTGGGTTTAGAAACATTCCCACTTCCTTTGCTGGTAAACATATTGCAATATGCCACTTCCACTGGTTCAATCATGTTGATCACATTATCGTAAGTGGTATTGGTGTAATTAACTTTGGCATTATTATTCTGAGTGTTGGAGGATTCACCTTTCTCATGATGAGGAAAGGGATCTTTGAATGCTTGATGATCTGAATTCTTGTTATGATTCTCCACAACGATAACCTGGTTATCGATCAAATCTTGAACTTTATGTCGTAATTGGAGACAAGTAGCAGTCTTGTGACCTTTGTTTTGATGGTAATCACAGTAAGCATTCTCATTCCACCAATGAGGTCTTGGTTGCAAATCATATAAACGTTTCTCCAAAGGAGAAAAAATCTGATTTTGCACCAAAGTTTTGAAAACCACATCAAGCGGTTCTCCCAGAGAGGTAAATTCATGCTTGGGTCGCGTTGCCCAAGGTTTGTTGCCATAAAATTTAGAAGGCTGTTGAGTATTGATTGCATCCTTTTTGACAGCTTTGGTTGCTTGTATACTCGAGGTGAGATTAAAGACCGGTTTTGAAGAAGTTGAATTCACGTTATTGACCACCCCATCATTCACAACATCGCTATTTTTGTTGGGAAATTTACCTTTGTCTTTGTTGGACGATGAGGAATTTTGCTTGTTATCTTTATACAAGGTCAATTCGCCTTTTTTAACCATGAATGCTTCTATTCTCACAACCTTTTTTATCATACTATCAAAGTTAAGGGGACCTTGAAGTTGGACTTGATACCCGAAGTCAGGGGTGAGATTATCTAAGAATATATCGAGTTTCTCAGACTCAGGTATTTTGCGAGGGTACTTTGTGCAAAGTTGTCTCCATCTTTGGAGAAATGTCAAGAATGATTCCCCTTGCTTCTGTTTAAGGTTGCAAAGATCCCTTATGTTGATAGGATGTTGAATATTATGAGAATAGTGTTGCATAAAAATATTGGCAATCTCGTCAAAAGTTTTGATGCTAGTGGGCAATCGTGAGAACCATTCCATAGCGGGTCCACCCAAACTTCGTGGAAAAAGATGCATCAAATACGTTTGATCATGTATAAAATCCATCAACAAGGCACAAAATTCTCTTAAATGATCTTGGAGATCAGTGGTACCTAGATACTTGTCGTATTTTGGGAGCTCTACACCTTTGGGAAAAGGTGGCATAACAATGCTCCTATCAAACGGAAAAGGACATATACTTTCCATTGTGAACTGTTGCGTAGGTTTGTCCTTATCTTTCATAAGTTGGCTGATTTGACCTTGCATGTCTTGGATTATCTTATGCAATTTGGAGGTTTCAGTTTCCTCTTCTTTAGTGACAAGCGTATCCAATTGGAAGTTCGCGGGTAATTTGACTCCTTGATTCGCTAAATCTAGAAAATATTTTTCTTTGTCTTCTGCAAAGAGTATCTCCATAATTTTAATAAGAGCTTTATTAGACTTTGTTGTGTCTATATCATTTTGAGTTATTAGGTCATCTTCATTGCCAAGAATTTCATAAATACTTTGAGTTTGATCTTGACCCTGGTGTTGCTCTTGACCTTGTTCATGTTGAGATTGGTCATGACCTTGTGTGTAATCGAAAGGAGAAGTAATGTTGTTAACGTGGGATTGTTCTGTGTGCACTCCTTCAGTATGAGAGTGAGAACTCATAGCCAATGTGCTCTTCGGTGAGTCGAAAGGATTGAAATGTGAAAAAGGATCACTAAGGCAGTGAGGGTCGTTAATAGGATTGACCCAAACAGATGACTTCTTGTAGCCTTGTTGGCTTGAGAGAAATGGATTACATTGATCTTGAAACAATGGATTAGAACAAAACTAAAGCACTGGCTTCGGATTCAGAGTTGGGTCTGCACTGAATGGGGAAGAGGAATGTGATGATCCCTCTTGATTAAGCACTTGAATAACGGGTTCAGAATGACCTTTTCCTTGATTACGAGGTTTACCTCTACCTACTCTAGAACCGTGTATAGGAAAGATATTACCGCTCCTAGTCGTAAGAGGCATAGACGAAGCTGATACAAGAGGAAACTTAAGATCTGTCTCAGAACTCTGTCTCTAAAGGTATCGAAAAAAAGGAGTTAATAGGCTAGAACAACCAAGGTGTGAGATGCACCCGGCACGAATCGTCAGAGGTATGGCTAGAACAGTCGATATATGACTATCGTGTCGCAAGGTACAAAACACAAGAAAATAGGATGAAGACAAAGAGACAAGACAAGTTTGAGTATGAATTAGTTAGTTTGTGACTCGAAACAACTAGTTTCAGTCTGTAGACAACGAAGGAACAAGCAATCAAATCCCAGACAAGAAGCAAACAAGGCAGATAAACAAACTCAATTTTCAAGGTAAAAACCAGATTTTGAGACACAGTGGGATCTGTTCTCTAACAAGAGTTCTAGGCTTAGGATAGTTTTAAGATGATGCAAATCAACAATCTCTGTTTCAAGGTGACAAGCACTCATTTAAAAACATGAAGTTTCAATCAAGTAGTGACGCAAACAGTAGTCGTAAATAATTCCACCAAGGACAAAGCAACTTGGTAGAAACATGGGAGTCTTTGTTTGATGATAGTATGGACAGTTTAAGACTCAAGAACAAACACTCAATTATCCCTACAAAGAAAATTGGTTGAGAAGACAAAATATGTGCCCCGCTGTCTTATGCGTATGCGTGCACCTCACACAACAATGTCACCCTCGAAAGAGCACCCGTGTTTTCGGTGTTTCCAAGGACTAAGTATATATGTTTGAAGGTTACCCTTAAATAGGGGCCAGCGTCATATACCACTTCAAATATCCAGGTGCATACCTATGTCGAGAATCTAGGGGAGAGATTCTTCCCTCTCCCTGCGCACAAATTATGTCTCCTTTCGGAGGTGAACCGGGTAGGCATCTAACTAAGAGAATGTTTAATAGGCTTCCATTCACAATAACCTCTGGTGCCTCTGATACAGAGCTGGGGCCTCGTAGCCACACCAACACTTGTAAGTCACACACCCTTGCAAGAAAAGCTAGGAGCGGCGCCGCTCAGTATGACAAACAAGGCTTTCTCATGATGATAGTCGAAATCAATGAAAAAGAAGTTACTATGGCTTTGGAGTCTTTAGACTACAACAAAGTAGAATTTATTAGAGTGAGGTGGAATCATTGGCGAAAGGTGTGTACTCACTTGGGTCATTCCCGGAGGTTCAACTTTCGGTAGGCCCTCTAAAGGTGACTCAACTTGGTTCGGATTCAAGGGTTTGATTTTCTGATTCTCTCAATGAGAGAAGAGCA
>MU224527.1:2496157-2513849 GCA_018584345.1 Thuja plicata | reverse complement strand
TGATGATCTACCCTGTTAGGAGTATTAAAGTGGAGACCTGTTAAGATCTACTCTGTTAAGAGCTTTAGCAACACTGATTTAAGTGTGCACTCAGTTAAGAGATTTACAATAGGACTGTTAGGTCCACTTTTCTTGAAAGGATTTCTTAAGTGTACTACACTTGTTAGAATGAGTACATATGTTTGACCTGACTGTATGCAATCTACAATTGCTGATCACATATCCGTTAAAGCTCTCATAATAAGATTATCACCTTAAGTGACTGATTAATACCTTTCTCTGCTCGTCGATAGCCTGTGTTCTTGTTCTTGAAACTGATTTGATTCTTTTATGTCCTTTTGCATGAAATCTCTTGTCAGGTTCTTAGATGCTCTCCGTGGCTACAATCTTCATCGAACAACAACATGTTCACAATAGATTGAGCATCTATTTATAAAAATATTTGACCTATCTTAGAATCACGCATTACAATGTTAACTCTTAGATCCAAGGTTTACAACTTGACCTTGATCTTTAGTTTGCATGTTTTAAATCAGTAAAACTAATTAAAACAATAATAAATACATCGCTTCCTCCGCACATAATGGTTTTAAAAACAAATCAAGAAGCTATATATACAACTTCAGTGATTTATCTGACATGGAAAGTCAGATCCACTTTTTGCGGGATGTAACTGACTGTCGGTTCTTGGTCGTCGGGTTGAACTGAAAGTCTGTCAGCGTTCCTTTGTTGAACTGATCGTTGGGTTCCCTTCATCTGCCGGGTTCCTCTCTTTGTTGTTCCTTCGGGTTGCACTGTTGTTACTCGTCGGGATCCTTTATCCCTTTTGTCATCGGGTAACACTGAATAGTGTTTGTAGGGATGCTTTGAACTTAGCAGTATCGGGTAATCTTGGCGTCGGGTAGTGTTGTGCCCTGTTTGTCGGTGTAGTGTAAACCGATGGTGTAGATCATGTTTTTCCTTGTGTATACTAATGACAAAATATAACGCCTTCAAATATTTGCATGTGTTGGCTTAGTTAGAATAAAATGGTGCACCCTACCTAGCAATGTCTATATATAAGGGGAAAAAGAGATCTTCCAAACTATTATATGTCTTGAGATTAAATACCTATTCCAATTTTTTGGAGTTCACTCGTTTATAATGGCCTAATAATTTATTGGTTTTACCTTTATTTTGAAGATATATCCTAACAAAGAATATCAATTTGCACAAGTACATAAGTAAAGAGTTTCCTAGTCAAAAAGGCTATAGTCATGTAAATTCCACACTATAGTGATGACATGAACTAGAAGTATCTTGAGGTAGTCTACTACCCTATTGTCAGGTTCCTCTTTTTTTATATAACAATTTATGTACTTAAAAATAAGAACTAACTATACATATTATACCAAAAAAAAAAATTAGGGGGGCTAACCTGGTTTTGGCCGAGCTCCCTATAAGCCCCTCTCCCGCTCTACCAACTTTGGAATGTGCAAATGAGGGGCTAACAAAGCCCCACAATCTATATATTTGGGGGGTTTCGGTCGAAAATGATTCGAACAAATCATAATCAGTCAAAACCCCCTGACCCCCTGTGCGCCATGCAGGCCCCATGTGGTGCACCGTGGCTTTGGCCGAAACCCAATCGGTCGTAACTTACTTGGGCGAACTAACAAAGATAACCTAAAGTGTGACGCACCTTCATGCTTTTACCCATCTGGAAAATGGTTAGAACTGTTTGGTTCATTTGGAAGATGAGTGAGAAGATGCATTTTCTACATTTGGTTCCATAAATTTGGAATTGGAATACCACCTGAATAAGGTTTTTTTTTTTTTTTTTAAATTTTTTTTTTACCAAGAACGAAATCTTTAAAAATAGACCAACCAACCTACCTTTATTCACACATATTTCTCACCATCTCCTTCAAAAAGAGACATTTATTTGTCATTTTCAAGTGAAATAATGAATACATAGAGGAATTAAATGTGATTTTTCTTGATTATGAGAAGCTTACCTTCAGAATTAATAAGGTGAGGAGACAAACTCCATGGCGGCAAACTCTAGCCCACGATGAATACAAAAACCCTAGTTTCGCGGCTTGGCTTCAAAGTGTTACAAATGCCTCATTAGTTCATAATGCACAAAGATAATCACGGTCTTGACATTTTTTATAAAAATTGATTTACCCCATATTTACATTTAAGTAGAATTGAAATTAGTTTTCCAATTCCAAGATTTTAAGTGGAAGACTAATATGCTGATTTTAGGATTAAATTAGAATATAAAAAAACCTATTCTATTTTCACTTTTTAGAAAGCACCTCTCAAAGGAAGGGGGAGATGGAATAGAGAAACGGCCTGTTCAGTGCTCAAAAGATAGACAGTGGCTGTTTGAAGTATTTTTCTGAAAGAATCGTAGCCCTTCATATAAAATATCAGAAAGGGAAATAAGGATATTACACACTTTTTAAGACATATCTATAAGAAAGAGATTAGCAGAAAGGCATAATCAAACTACCCTTTTCAAGTCTTTCTTTATAATACTCCCAAATTTCAGAATCAAACAGCAGCAGAGGGATATTATGTCCTGTTCAGACCATCTTTTAAGAGGGGAATTAGCAAGATGGAAATTTGCTAATTGCCTTGTTTTTTTTGGTTTTTTTTGGACACAAACCTAATCTTCCCTGAAATCAAACAGGCCCACAAGGTTAAATGTATTATCTTGGAGGATGAGATTAGGATCTGGGCGTATGGGTTATAGAAAAGTACCTTTAACAGGGACCAAATGGGCCTGACTTTGTCCTCAAATAAGCTCCACACAGGACCAAATTGACATCGCCAACAGAATCTGATCTCATTACATTTCCATTATACAAACAAGACAACAACTGTCCACCATAATTTCTGACCTCACATATGAAAAAGAGCCCCCCCAATTTTGAAAAAACTAACATGATGTGGATTGCTCCAAGATTTACGTAAAATGGGTATCAATTTATCCAAACGGGTGTCTCCTAGTCTTACTGATTTAGCTCCCAAAACTTAAAAAAAAAACTAAAAAAAAAGTTTTCTAGGCCTTCTTTTCGAAAAATTGAAGCATTTTAGGCCTTAAACCAGGCAAAAACTATTAAATCCAATAACAAACACGAATGGGTTAGCAGCTGAGTCAGATCACTCATCACGAAATTCAAGAGACTGTCTGATTACAAGAACGTCTGGACCATTTCAGTATATCCAGTACGATCGATAGATAGATAGATAAATTTTAACGTTCATAAGGCTAAAGGTAGCATATGGGACAGCAAGACAATTTAAGCAGACTTCAATAACTCGTTCTTTTTTGTGGATCATGAGCCCACCTAACTTCTCAATATACTCCTCGCTGAATAGGTTATACCAAGAGCTATCAGATCTTGTATCCGCAAATTTATCCCTGCTGTCTTTGAAGGCCTCACATTCTAAAATAAAGTGATGTTCAATTTCCACTTTTCCAAAATTACAAAACATGCAAATTCTCTCTTTCCAAGCCTCCTTTACTTTATTGCCCTATCTGTACTGTTCCCCATTAGAATAATGATCTGGACTTTTTTTAAGATTTTGAAAGCAATTTAACCTTTACTACCTGTAGAATCCTTAAAATACAGCATAACTACTCTTCAAATTAATGCAGTCCAACTGATTGCTAGAGATCTCTTTGATTATAGATTGGGGTGTTTGTGATTTCTATTCCTATTCTGGTGTTTTTTACATTTGACTAACTGATTGGCCTGATTTTGTTGTTAATTTTCTACTGTTTTTCGTTTGTATAAAAACATTTTCTTTTGTTTTATGCGAAATTCAAGGGCCAGTGGGAAACTTGAGGGACAAAAATCCTCCCATAACTATGATAAAGTTGACAATACCACACTCCAAGTGAGCTTAAATTATTTTTAATTATCCTGGCTCCCACAGGGTTGATATATGCTACTTTGTCTCTTTCACTTAATAAAGGAGTTGATCTACTTAATAAGTTAATTATATGCTTCTCATATTTAATGTTTTGACTAATGTTTGTTTTCATGTGGGGTTTGTCAAGGAATTAATTGAATTATTATAATAAAAAGTATATATTTTAATTAGAAGTTTTAATTGTTATAATAATTAATAAGAATTAGGGTGTTGAAGTCCTAAGTATATATTTTTTAATTACAAGTCACTAAATTGTTATGAAGGAAGGGAATTAGGTTGTTAAAGTTATTTACAAATTGATTTTGATTCTATTATACTTTTTTTTTTGGATTTGAACATACATTTTTAAAAGAGTTTGAACTTTGGGGTGAATGGTGTAATTATTGAACATAATATAATATTTATTAGGAGACGAACTAAGAATTGGACAAAGTCATATTTTCATTTGTTATTTTTAGATTTGATTGTGTCTGAAATTTTTACATCAACGTTTTGAATCACACTTTGTGATTCGAAGTTATATTGTCGATATAGTACTTGTGATTACACCATTAGTCTTGCAACATACTTATACTACATGTTAATATTTATTTCATATGTAAATCAACAAATGATTCAATGTTGGTCAAGATGTCAAAGGGCACTTGGTTTAATGAAGTTCATGTTGTAGGTACCTAGTTGTTATTGAGTTCAAATCTTCTACAATACAAAAAGAAATGTTGGACAAGATGGAATTTTACACTATGAATAAATTGAACATATGAATGGCATATCAAAAAATCATAAATATATTCACTAACAAGAGCAATAATTTATATATTTTACTTTATTGAAAATATCATAACTATCCAACGTAAATGTATCATGAACCAAATAAGGCGTCCATGTGGACAAATAACATTTTTATGTTTACAACTATTGGGGTGACATTGCACACACAACTAAGTACTTTATACTATAACTAATGTAAAGGGTGAGTACAATGAATATCTTGTATTTTTTATGAAATGTAAAAGATTGGTAAAAAAAATTGTGATCCTTTTAAGTTGAATCTAAGTTCTATTTTAAATAAAGATATGGTATTTTTATAACAACTAGTATTGTGTGTTCAACTATGGGTTCATTTATGTTGGTTATGAAGAATAAAGATAACAAGATTTGTGATTACTAAAATATATATGGGGTTATTTAGGTTGCAAATAATTCATACTTTAACTAAAGATTTGATATTGTTCTAACAAATGATATTGGTTTTTTCAATTATTTAAGATTTCATGATTAAGTTTTGATAGAATCTTTAAGACTTTCTTTTATAAACATTTCTCAGTAGATGTGTTGATTTGGTGAGTTGTGGGATGATTCATAGATGCTAACTTTAATTATAAATATATAAGAGTTCTATTACATATCTTAAAAATGAAGGTCATAGAAAATTTCATGTTATAGTTACATAACCATAAAATCAAACCACTATTTTTATAATTAGTGACAAGGATAAATAGCATGTCCATAACCATGTGAGGTCATAATTGGGGGACCTCTTCCTCGACATGAACACACAAAGGTCCAAATTCCTGAGAATGATAGCCTAGAAAGGACACAATGCATGAAAAATTGTTAAAGTCACTTGGCATGATGCTAGTAACATCAATGCTAAGGGTCAAACTTGTGAGCACATTGGATTGGAAAAGACAAAAGCTTGTGATCACAATATCCTAGCAAGGGTTTGAACCTTAGTGACCACAAATACATCACCACCACTTAGCCATTACACTATGAAATGAATCCAATAAAATTAATCCACTATTATTGACAACCATTAAAATTAATATTTTATATGAATAAAGATCTATTTAAATAAAAGAAAATATTGTTTAATATTAATTGTATCTTATAGTATTGAATGTTCATATCTAAAATTTTATATAATATAATATTTAGCGTTTAGGTGTTTGCTTTGAAACCTAGATTATATGATTAAATTTGGATAATATCAAAATATATCTTGAACAATAATTATTCATTTGATGGACCTCAAATAGTATCTTAGGTGTGAATTATAACTAAAAAATATATGAGATCGAATGATTAAGCTTTCAAATTTCTTATAATTCATTTAGAATAAATAATAATAAAATTTTAATATTTAAGACTTGAGATTGGAACAATTATATATTAAAATTAAACATCAAAATTCTATATATTAAATTATAATATTTAATTAAATTTTGAAGGTGAGAAAGCAACATTGAATAAATTTGTTTTAGAATTAGATATTTAAAATCTATAAATTGGTTGTAATTTTATCTAGTTCAAGTATGTGTTTATGGAAGTGAATTGGTACACAAATATGAACTTATATCCATAAAATTGATTTGATAGAAGGTGGATTGTTAGAATTCATTTATCTTGATCTTTTGACATGTAAATTTGTGTAAGAATTAGTGGTCTTTAGGAACAACTTTGAAAATATTCAAAATTGTGAGGGTTGTGTCTTCCTTGGTTAGATCCTTAGTTGGACCCACTTTATGGCTCTAAGTGAAAGATCAAAGATAACAAGCAAGAGTGTCATAGCCTTAGGATGATGTGTGTTGATGTAATGCTTTGATAATATGAATAAATTGATGCTCCATAAATACTTTACAACATGTCCTTGTAAAACTTTTTGATTTTACTTTAGTAATCCACATGATTACAAATGAATGATGTTCCTTAAATACAACAATTAAACACACAAACTTGCACTAGATTAGCGTGCAATATTTAAAAGGAGGGAACAAAATTTTTTATTTAAATTTAAATTATAAAAGTAAATATAGTTGATATATATGAGTATGCAAGTAACATAAGTCAAGTATGTATCTATAGATGTGATCTAGAATAATAAATCATAAATTTAAGAATTAAAACCAAGCCTCTTGAACTAAATAATGATAGGATAAAACTATGAAGATGACCTTAATTAAACTCATGCAAATAAATATTGCTTATAAATATAGCTGTAACATTTATGTATTTTCACTATATAACACTTTTTATCATCAACACTTTAAACCATACTTCATGATTCATAATTAGAATGAGTTAAGGCCAAAGAAGACAATTGATCATCAACATTCTCTTCTCTAATTTTAAGTCATCCTAATGATGGATCATAAATTATAATATGTAATATTTATGATAAAATGTTACGCAATCAAAATCTAGGAGTGTTTCACATTTTCAATATTATTATAAATTTATCATCTCATTTATAATGCTAATTAAAATATACCAAAACGCAATAAAAATAAAAATATACAATTCACACACACATGTGATTAGGAATCAATCACTACATCTAACTTCAAAAGTGGAAAACTTTATTAATGCAATCCAATAAGGTGGTCTTTTCAAGAGGTTGAAGAGAGGGAGGGAGATCAAGGGTGACAACTCTTAGACATTAGAGATAACAATTTTATAAAAATGGTAGTTAGCCTTAAAACAGTCTCAAAAATTTTGTTGTATGTTTCATTGTCAAAATCATTAACAATATAATTTTTCCTAGTGATAGAAATTCAACCTATTCTTTTCGAAATCTAAAACTAATACTTATCTTTAATATTTATGTTTTCATTTCAACAAAATTTAGCATGCTATCATAATTATTTTGACTTCATTTATATGCATTGGTGATCATTGAAAAGCATTGGTGATCATTGAAAATTACTTTGTTTGCACTCTCAATCTCACATATTGTAGTTTCAATGGCCAATAAGCAAGTGCTAATCAAATTCATTTGAAAATTAAGCTACACGAGAGCATTCTCCTATCTTTTTAACCCTCGTGAAACTCAAATATAATTACTCCACTCTAACCTTTCTCAAAATAGTAAACATGTCCAATGTTGTATAGAAACAACTAAAGATGAGAACAAGTAAGTTAGCACCTTCAATACTTAGCTCAAATGTAATAAGATTCCAAACACTATCTTCTCTTCATAAGATCTTTCACAGTGAAAACAAAATCAATAAATTGAACTATTATTATCTATACAAATTCAAATCACAAAGAACCACATCAACAAATCTATTATAATAGATACTAAGTTGCCAATGGCAATTGAGTTATATAAAATGAATTTATTAATATAGAAATATTGTGCACATTAATGTTTTCGACAATAACTTAAACATTAACTTCATATTATAAGCGATCATTGCCTCATGTTATTAATTTTCTAGGTATAAATATTACTTAATATTGGACCCACCAAAGTCCATTATTAATTTTCAACTATATACTTTTTAAAGTATACAATCCACGTGACAAATTCTTGGCCGCTTGGGCACGTCAATATTTTGTTAAACTAAAATAACAAAAAAGAAACGAATATTTTATTCCATTGCCTTTCATGTGTTAGGCATAAATCTTGGCTTGCTAGATTTAATGTGACATTCCATTTAAATCATCTAGATAAGTTCGAATCTTGCCCACTAGATTCCAGCTAATATCCAAAACAAACAACTTTTCTAAAGGTGGTTGTTTTGTTTTGTTTTTTTAATTTAGAAAATGTTGGAATTATAATAAAATAATAATAATATTAAGCAAACTTTTAGACTACATTATGTATGTTTTTAGTCAATGTTTCTGATCACATCTAAAGGATTATTCTTCTTTTTCATGATGGTTCATGCGTGTGATTTTGTTCATGATGATGAATCATGGTTGTTATCCTATTCACGATGATGGATAATGTTGTGATATGATATGTTGATTGAAAAACATACACGATTTAATTCATAATATTCATAACCTATGAAAAACTTGTACCAAAATAGTAATCTTTATTATGAAATTTGTGAGAAATAAAAGTCCCTGAAGATTTTGTTTTGAAATAATGAGCTTTTTAGATAAATTAGATTATTTTTATATTAAAAGGTTTCATTAGTACATTAATATGGGTGACTTTTGTAGGTAAATTATATCACTTGTATTGTCTTTTTATGTGAGCAACGATGACGTCATGTGTGAATTACAAGAATAAGTAAGGATTCAATAGTACGCATAAAAAAAAAGGTATTTATAGTACTTATGTTGCTTAGAAATACAATGGGTGGGCCATTAAGAAATCAAGTAGATGTTGGCATCCACAATTACTTTAGACAAATTATTTGTCAAATGATGTTGCATTGAAATGATAAATTGTTGAAAAAAAGTAGTTTGTTTGTATACTAGCACTTGCACCAAAAAGAGGTGCAAAGGCTAGCTAATATAAATTATAAATAAGTTAATATATTAGACATAACATTTTGATATGTGCATAGAAGATATATTAGACATAACATTTTGATATGTGCATAGAAGATAGCTTTTTATTCATGGTTAGAATTGAGATTTCACTATTTAAATGTATTACCCAATGAATGGAGTCATTATTACTCACATGGTCACTTAACATTTCCAACATATTGCTTGGTGCTCCCACATTTCTTTAAGTTTTATTATTGCAGGTCTACATAGTACAAGATCAAGTATCTACTCGAATTGCAGTCAATTTTAATGTATGTTATTGAACCATTGGACAATCTATCATGTTAGGTCATGATCTAAATAGTTCATGTAAGCAATTTGTACAATGACCACAACACAACCATGTAAAAAAGTTAATTGTGCTAGAATAATTAGGGTTGGATTGTCATGGAGCAAATGTTGGCTATTATTTATTATCTCTTGTCCTTTTGTTTCCTTTATACTTCCATTCTGCAAGGGACTCTTTTTTGTCACGCTGCCCAATATTTATTCAATTATGCCATTGAACTACTATTTTTTAAATCCTAATCCATTCCATTCAACTAAAAAAATAGTTATTATTATTTATTGACAACTCTTTAACGTTAATTTGCTTATTTGTGTTAATATATTATTATTTTCTATGATACATTTAAATAGTTTTTTAATACATATGATCACGAATAAGGTTTAGAATTGTAAGATTTCATTATAGTAAATATTTTTCTAGAAGCTTGTTCATTGATTTGATTACCTCTTAAATTCTTAAGAAACCTACGAACAATTTCTTCATATTCCCAATCCAACATCTATTTGTTGCTTTTCTTAACATAGTAGGACAATTCTTTTCATTACTCTTTGTTAACTCTTGAATCTTCTCAAAAAATTGATAGAACTTTCTAAGTTTCTTTTCTCAAAGGAAGCTAATAGATTATTGATATTCACTAAAATAACATAGTTATGAACCACTAAATTTGTCTTGTGATGTTGTCCTGCTAGTTTCAGCTATGGTATGATTTTCATAGTCATATGTCATATTATGTTATTAAGCATTCCCACTTAATCTAAGACAATGAAAGTGAAAGTCTTGGAATAGCCAACAAGAAATACTCTAAGAAAAATAAAGCGAGCATATATATTAGGTGAAGTACAAACTACTTTAGAAGAAACCATTGGACACATTTGGACTTGTCTAGTATTTATATTCTCAAATCATCATTGATGTTAAGAATAAGGTTGTCTACAACTCCATCCAAGGCATCAGAGTAGAGACTCAATCTAAAATTTAGAGCCAAATGCAAATGCCAAACTAGCATGATTAAAGATGCACTATGGTATTACTTGTTATAATTATGTGAATTCAATCTCATTGATCAATGCTTACCAATAATCATCGGTGTACATACAAAGCTAAGTTGTCTATACTTATCGAGCATCGTTGGTTAACACATAAAAAGCTAATTCGCTAGTGTAAACCAAGCTCCACTGGTAAACATGTAAAAAGACAATGTTATCTTCGCTATATACCAAGATCCGTCAGTAAACAGTCAAATGAGATGACACCTGGCCCGAGCATTGTGTTCTCACCAAGAATGAAGTGTGTATGCTACCCGACAAATCCGTCTTCAAACACCGAGAAGTGGGTGAGAATTTATGACACGACTTAGGGAAAAAGTCTATAAATAGTTTACGAAAGAGCTCATTGTTCACAAAGCAATTTGAGCGAAGAAGCAGAGTGAAACTAGAGCATGAAGTGACCAGATTACAGAGTGAATTCAATCATGTTCACAACACTCAGAAAGAATCCCAACAGACACAGAAGGTTGAAGTAAGTAACATCATTCACCAAGAACTCTGTTTTCTTGTAGGGAAAAAGCCCTAATTTCTGAAACGATGGAACTACTTTAAGAACCTCCAAGATCAAGAATGCCAAGAAGATAAAGGTCAATCTAATCAATAATACCACTTTTGAAGAACCTCATTACAAGATCTGTCCCGAGGTTGCTTCACAACCTGACAACACTGGTGCATTCTCTAGTATACCAGATAGGGTTTTACTCATTGAGGAAGTCCAAGCATACATACACTGCAAGATTGCAAAAATAGGAGACCTGGAAGTTGAGCAAGCTTACAAAAAACTTTGCAACGATGATGGAACAATCAAAGAAGAACATACACATATTGAAGTGAAGGGGTTCACACATGCCTTATTATTATCGAAGGAATTCAAGATCGAATGGATTTGGTTAGTACTAAGAAGAGTACATGACCGAAAGATATTGTTGGATGAGCCAAAATTGATAACCAAGGATGTTATATACATTGTTACCGGTTATCCTATAACTGATAAACCAAAGGCACTAAAGCACCCCCCTCGCTTTGACATTGAAAATAACACATGAGAATTAATGGATGGAAGAGGATTAAAGGTATTCACCATCAACGATGATGAAATTAAATTTGGAGCATGTGTCTTAGGATACAAATTATTTCAGGCTAGCAGGATGAACAATATTGCATCCGAAGCAGTGGATACAACATACAAAATTGTTAAGAAGGGACTGCAATCAGATCTATCATAACTTCTACTAAGGCAATTGGATGAGAACATGAGGATAATCAGGATTGCAATGTCTAACTCATGTAAGCTTGGTTCACTCATTATGTGCATATTTTTCTATTTTCAAGAATCCTTCCCATCTATCAGCAATGTCAAATGGGACACTACCCGACCAATGACCACAAAGATTAGTGAGTTCATCAAATCACTAGGAGATAATTTTGAATCAGTCATGGATGAATACTTCACTGGATTCAAAGACAGAATGCAGAAAAGGGTAAGGATACCAGAACAACTGGTAGAAAAGTACAAGACTAAAATTTGTTTTATGGTGGTCACAACCTAAGTTTGGAACTTATGAGGAAGCCAAGGAAAGGATAAAAACTGACTTAGTTGTGAAAAAGATTGACAGAAAGAAAGATAAAATGGTTAAGAATTTGAAGAAAAAGTTGTCGGTGAATGAAGAGGAAACATAACAGATAGAAGACACCAAGGGTCAGTTACCCATCGGTGAAGCTGAGAAGGTGAGTGACTCAGAATCCATAGAGTCTGATGCACCACCCCTGAAGAAGCCTAGGAATACTGATGCATCTAGGACCAGAAGTCAAACAACAAAGGATGCAAGTCCTTCACCGATAAAGAAAGGTCTAGTAAGGACCTATAAAATAAATCCTCAAATAGGGAAAAAGGTACCATCAAAAAGAGGAAAATTCCTCAGAACTAGGGAAGACATTGAGGACATTGAACAGGATGAACAACCTATTAAGAATAAGATGCCTACTACAATTGATGAGGTATGTGCCATCAATTATTAAGTCAGGTTCAATCACAAACCCCAAGATAAGAAAATGGCTAACTGTGGACCCTGGGGACCAAAACAAGTTAGAAGAAGGCATCATCACAATGATGAGTATATTTAAATATATACCAATTCAATTTGAAGATAAAATGCCAAAAGAACTTATGGATAGATTGTCGGCTAGGTGGACATATGCTCTAAAAGAAGAGAAACAAATAAGGGAAAGAGCCCTAGTTTCAGTCATGCCACCTGAATCTAAGATGGAAGAGATTCAAGAAATGATGGAGAAACATTCCAACAGGTTCTCACCAAAGTTAAGAGGCTACCAAGTGCTAAAGGTACATCTAATTGAGCTAGATAGAAAGAGTGAAGATGAATGGAGAAAGATACTTAAAGTATCAAAAAGGGATTCAAGCCCCGAGCCACAAGAAGCTCTTACCAACAAGCCACACAATAAAGCAAATCAAGCTAAACCGAGCCCTGAACATATTATTATAACTGATGAGGATGTTCATGAAGAAGCATTGAAAACAAAAGGTAACAAGGATATGGACACTGTAGATGAAACATGGCCTGATAATACTATCATTGATATTACTAGAGGAGATCCTATAGATGAGATACAAAATGATGAAGATGTCACTATCATCCCAACTCAAACCGACGAACAGGACACCACTACAGATACTGCACAGGTAAATATACCAGGCCAAATGCCACTGTTAATACAAGCTATTAACATAATCTCACAAAAGGAGAACTCACCCGAGCCTGATGCAAGAATACCCGAGGATAAGGGTAATGATGAACAAAAATATACAACTAATGAACAAAATGTCATAGATGGAGCACAAAAAGAAACAGATGAAGGGAAGAAAGAAAAAGGTGAAGAAGAGAAGAAAGAAGATGATACTCCTAAGGATACCGAAGGAGATGTTGTAGACAAATCAAAGTTTGATGTAGAGACGTCCACTACCAACTGACAAACAAATACCGAGCAACAAGAAAAAAGAACAACACCACAAAAGCCTTCATCTAGCACATCTGACCAAGCAAAGGATCTTGCTTTGGTAGTACATTCAAGTGCTTCCCACCCATCATCCAAGAAGAAGAAGAAGAAAAAGAAGTCCAAGCTGAAGGTAAAACTTGATGAAATCATTGAGATACCGAAGTGTGACCCTTCTACATTGGATTTTGAATCTCTCAAAGAGTATGGAGAAATATGTCAAAGGAAAGCTATGCAAGAAAAGCTAAGGAAAGAGCACAAAGAATCCCTAGTGTTAGAAACTACAAGGGATATATTGACACAAATAGTTCCTGACATAGATGTTGATCAAGATGCCCCCATCCTTGATCAACTTGTTTTTCTAACTGAGGCTATCGCATCTCAGAGTGTAGGTGCAGAAAAAGCAATTAAAGAATGACCAGAACAAAAATTTCAATACAAATTGACAGAAAAGATCAGCCAAGAAGTGGCAGTAAACAAGGTAAAGCTCTCAGAACTTGAAGATGAATTGGATCCAATAATTTATGAAGCTATTGCCTTAATACAAAAGTTGTGCACTTTAGAGAAATTCACTAAGGACAATAGTGATAAGATTGCACAAATAGATTCCGATCTAAATACAAGTGCACATAGTCTAACTACAGATGGCAATGAAATCAAGATGCATTTGGAAAAGATTGTGAAATCTAGATGGCTGAGACAGGAAATTCTAGAGGCAGAAACCAAGTTTAGATACGAGGTTACCAAGCTACAGGCTCTAATGCTATCAAATCTTATACTTCTACAACAACACATAACTTCAGCAATACAGTTAATTGCCACCCCAGAGATGTTTGTAGCAGACAACATCTATAATATGCATGCCTGAATCACACTAGAGCAAATGGCTCTTGAAAAAATAAAGGAGAAATGGGAGAAACTGATGGAAGACATGAAGAATTCCCATTCCCATATTTTTGATAAGTTGTAAGTATACACCTTTTCCCTTACTATCAAAAAAGGGGGAAACTGATATGTACAGTAGTAAAAAGGGAAAGATTGATATAATACAAAGGAGAAAGTGATATGAAGATAAGGTGAAAAGGGAGTATAATATAAAGGCGAGTGTACATGTATATACATATACTATACCGACATATACATAGGAGGATTCATAAATGACAAGGTAAATATATGGTGTACATACTACAAAGTTTAGTATTTTGCACATATATGTTTTTGATACTAATGTCAAAGGGGGAGATTGAAGACATTATTTTTGCCATTAGTATGCAAAGGGAAAACAGTTTTTGAACCATCGCCAAAAGACAGACTTTCAGTACAAATAATAAAGGTCACCAAAAAGTGTTAAGTTCAAGTGAAACCCGACAAGACAGATCACAAGAGAATCCCAACACAGTTTACATAGTTCAACCGGAAAATGTTGTAGTGTAAACTGACATAGCAGAAAAGTAGAGGAACCTGATAGAGTAAGGGAACCTGACAGACAGTTCAATGAAGGAACACTGACATACTGACAACAGAGCAACCCGAGCATCAGACACCGAAAGTCAGTTAAATCTTGAGAAATGTGGATCTGACTTCAACGTCAGATAAAACACTTATGTTTTATATTTAGCGTTTTGATTTGATTTAAAACCATTTCTTGAGGGACAAGCATTGTAATTATAATTTTTTTAATCAGTCCAACTGATTGAAAATATGCAAACTAGGAGATCAAGGTCAAGTTGTAAAACTTTGATCATAGAGTTATCTTTGTAATACATGAAACTAAAATAGGTCAATCTATTGTATAAATAAATGTGTAATCATTCATTTCACACATGATGTGAGGATGATAGTAGCCAAGGAGCACATCTATGGATCAGACTAAGAGTTTCAAGCAAGAACAACAAAAGATGAATTAGGTTATGAAGAACCAGATTCAAGGCTACCGAGAAACAGAAGTATTGATCAATTACATTAAGGTGATACATTATAATTGTAATCTTTAATGGATCTGTAATCAGCCACTACTACATTTGGGGCCAAATTTTGACAGAAACTTCCTACGGATAATTTATTTTAATGAATTTGGTATTTTTTTTTTGTAATAGGCCCCGATGTTGTCGGTATTCTGATGGGTTTTAAATAGACCATCAGGATTCTGACAGTTTCGAGGTATAGATGAAAACAAAAAGTGAAATGCCCAAATCATTTTTATTTCGATTGCAACGAAAAGGAGTGGGAGAAAACGTGTGGGTGAAAGCTTCATCTTTATTGAGAAGGTATGTAATTTCTTCATCTTCATTGCATTGCATTTTATTTGATCATGAATGGTCTCTGAAATGACCATATTCTACTGGTGTCGTGCCCTAGGCCATGCTTTATCTCTATTATTTGATGTTATTGGTGCTTGTGCTCAAGGATATCGATTCACTGTTTTGAAATGTTTGAATTCACGTTTGTTGATATTACTGGCATGTTTAATGACACCATTGTATATTGCTGAGATGCTCACTTAAATGATCGCATTCTAGTGGTGTCGTGCCCTAGCCCGTGCTTTAAATCCATTATTTGATGTTATTCGTGCTTGTGCTCAAGGATATCAATTTTTTTGAAATGTTGACTGTGGTTATCAAATGAACAGCCTGTGAGCTTCTAGCTAGGCTCTATTTGTATTGATAGATTAGTGCATCAAATGTATTGTATCATTCATAGTTGAGACTTTGTTAAAAGGAAACAGGACAAAGAACGATTTTGATTTATGCAGATTTATACCTTAGAGAAGTATATGCAGATTTACGGATGTAGTTGCAGGATACATAGAAGCCGATAACTCACAAGAAATCCATGCATCCAATTTGAATAGCGATTAATACAAAAGAAATAGGGTACTCCAATGGCCCAATCATCCAGACCTTTACTGTCCCCTCAACCAGTGCCCCTTCAAAATCGGATTATCATGCAATCAATGAGTGATCCTTTTGTTGTGTGTGTCATGTGCTTACTCTTGCATTTTCAATTCTATAATGTGATCATGTTTTTTATTGTCTTCCCCGGATCATATAGCATTATAGATTTTTTTCTCTGTTAGGCTGCCATGTTGAAATGCAACAATCACTTCTATTACAAAATTTTGAACCTGTCTTTTTTATTGTGATTAGATTGAAGCAAACACGTAAGAAGATTGGTTTTATTTCATCTCATTCAAAAATGATTATGCCACAATTTTTCCTTATGCTTCAATAATCCAATGTATGTGTAGGGTACACTAAAGCATGGTAGTCATTGTAGTAAAGAAGTTAAACTTTAAACCAATCTATGTGCAAGATATTAGAATTTGAATCAATAATTGTTAGTGCATTCAGAAATTTAGTAGTTTGCAAAGTTATGTTTGTGAAAATGTGATGTCATGATAAATTCTAGGGCTCTATTATATTCTGCATGGATTTAAAAAAACCTAATTTGAGGTAAGGCTATGGATTGTAACTTTTTTGTATTTGATTTTAGTTTTCCCTTGCCCCAGTTATGAATCTGGCACTTTGTATTACATCATCAAATTTAGATGCACCCAAAGTCACCATGTAAAATCCCTGGTCTCGGAACCATAAATGACATATTCTGGAATTTTTTGAGTTTTCTGAGCTTCAGCCTTAGAAATAGTTATGTCAATTAAGTGCATAAAAAAGAGATGCATTCAATAAATCACGTGCATAAACAAGAGACACATTAATTTGTTGATTGAAATTTTGGTTAGAAGTGAAGAGAGAGAAAATTGGATATGTCAAAAGATATGGTTACCTCAAATACCACTTAAATCTAGGTCCAATTACCATTTTTTTTTCACTTTCTTTCACGTGTTTTCTATAATTTGATATTTTATTAGTTTGAAGACAAGAATTGTAACTATTTATTTTCATTTTTCCTATTGCTTATATCTTTGAGTAGCATTCAAATAAGAATGGAGGTGATGAGTTGAGAGATATAAATTTGGACATAGTAGTGAATATCATGAGAATTCTCTTTATATCACCAATATGTATTATGGCTCTTTCTTATTTCATTGTTTATGATTTGTGTATGGTTAGACCCCATGCCTTTTTAATTAGAGTTTATGTACAATTTTTTCTTCTAATAGGTGGAA
>MU224527.1:2476823-2490284 GCA_018584345.1 Thuja plicata | reverse complement strand
ACATGATGTTGAAGATGACAATAATGCAGAGAGAGGAATATTGGGTTTACATGAAACATAATTTGTTTTTGTGCACAATTAGTCATATGATCAGAAATCATTAATTCTATAGTTGATCATATCATGTCTGATTCATTATTTGATACAAAGCATTATTTGTATACAAGAATGTATGATATTGGATTCATATCACCAAGCTTAATTATATTCTCCATATCATTTTGCTTAATTAGATTCACTAAATAGTATTTTATTTATATTTATATATATATAAATAAGATATACATTATGCAGAGTTCAAAAGCCACCAAAGATACGACTTAAACTAATCTAAGCATAAGGTCTGCAAACCCTACTAAGACTGTGAAAATGCAATGAAACTAAAACATTATACAAAAAAATTGTTATGGCTTCACCATTGCAAATCCACTCAAATTCTACATTTTAACATTTGCAATGTCTAGCTAAATGAGTAAAATCCCTAGCCGAAATAAGAGTTCAAAAAAAATAGTTTAAATTAGCATAATAGGAACTGTGATCAATGAAATAAATACATTATTCCCTGACCAAGCTCTACCATTCTAGCTCCTATCTCTTCTGGAAAGAGATTCTCATTTTCTTGAAGAAAGGCTCCAAACTTCTCCGTATTGTACTCCTTAACACATGCTTTGAAGGTTGTCCACACCTTTTTCATCAAAGTCTTCTTGCCTTCTACCTCCATCGCAAAATAACCCAGCAGACCATTACTTGTTAACTGGGTGCCGAGGCTATCCATTACTGTCCCAATCTCTGTATATATGTCTTCCGCTACAAGCCTATGGGCCAGAAAGAGTGCATGCAGAGGATGCCCAAAAATTTGAACGATCGGTTGGAATAACTCTGCCACCAACACACCATCATGAACATGATTTCCGGACCAAAAGTCTCCTCCCAACATCGTCACCATTGTCAGTTGCTCCTTTTCATTCACCCGGCTAAAAAATCTCTATATTTGCTCCTCCAGGGTCTCCTGCAATGATTCCACCTTGCTGCAATGACAACTTATACCCAGATGATTCGCCATAGTCTTATGAAGAAACACAAAAATAGGGGAATATAAATAGACCACACTGCAAGTTTTTCAATGAGATTTTACGATAAGGTTGAACTGACTTCTGCGGGGTACTTGTTCACGGGTTAATATAGATATCTCTCATGCACGCCGAATAAACATCCCTTCCCTCTAACATCGGCATTTTTGATTGATCTCCTTCAGTACTATATATGATACAACCAATTGTATCTTGAGTGATGGTGGCCTTCAACTCTATCTAATCTGTGCTTGGAAGTGTATGATAAATATCTCGTGGGATATTCGGCCACTTCCACTGATCGAAACAATCATTCTCCAGCATCAACCTATGCCTTTCCTCATGATCGTCCCTATGTCTTCTGCAATTATCTCCTACAGTTTCATCGGCATGTGATCACCATACTCAAATCCCATATGCTCATTGTTGTCGATCCAAGAGGTTCGCCGCCCTATTACATGTTGGAGATGATATTCTCTGAATGTTTTCAAGTGATTCAAGATTTTCATAATCCAATCTGCAAGTCTACATGATTTTTGTAATTCCGTTGATGATGACCTGCGAGTCTCCCTCGATGATAAGGTTTCTTATTCTATTTGATGCACACCATTTGAGACCAGTTTCTAACGTAGAGATCTCTGCAACATTGTTAGAAGTGATGTAATTCAAATTACAATTGACATTTAATATTCATATTTTCTTCATTTGAAGCACCATCTACAGTGGGTGGCCTAGGACTTGAATAATGGGCTAGGAGTAAAGATAACAAAGCTTAAGAGACCATCATAGTTGGTCTCTTTCTTTGATCCATATTATTGACAATAATATGGACCGAAGAAAAAGACCATCATAGTTGGTCTCTTGAGCTTTGTTAGCTTTAATGTGCATATCCGTCGCTTTTTCGACATATATGGAAACACTTTCCACAGTGGTGCTATACCTCCGACGGGACATCCCGTCGGACAAAATCATTTTCGATAGATGAGTGCGATAGGAATGCTATACCACCGACGGGTTTACCTGTCAAACAATCACTGCAGTTCCGTCGCTCGTCCGACAGATAAAGTGTTGGAAAGCAATGGTTTGCGATAGATAATTGTGACAGGCTTGCTATGTCTCCGATGAGTGTTCTGACAGTCCTTTCCGACAGGAAACACAGAGGATTTGTTAGAGTTTTGATAGGTCTGCCATAAGAAATTTGATAACAAAGTTGGTATTCATGTGCTAGTTTTTGAAAGAATTAGATGTCGGCAGACCGACGGTAACCACTTCCGTCAAAATTTGCAACACAAAAATGCCGATGGATACATATGTCAAAATTTTGACAACCAGGCGTTGCAAATCTGACAAATGGTCGTCATAATTTGGCCTCAAATGTACTAGTGAGCAATGGTAGATTGCATATACTCAGGTCACTAAATATTTTTGTCTACATTCTAACAAGTGTAGCAAATAGAAGAAATCCTTTCAATAAAGGTGGATTTAACAATCCTTATGTAAATCTCTTAACTGAGTGCACACTAAACAGTGTTGCTAAAGATCTTAACAAAGTAGACCTTAACTAGTATCCACATAATACTCCTAACAGGGTAGATCATCATAAGTGATCAAATTGTAAGCCTTAACCGACCCCTTCCATTCTGCAGATAGTTAAGCTTTGTGGGTTTCATCCCCACCACAGTTTTTACCTTCTAACATGGGTTTTTTGTGTTACCAAATCTTGTGTCATGTGTCTATACATTTCATGAATATTTATATGAATGTTTTACATGCTAATTAGTTTATGAATTGATGTTACATACACAAAGATAGAATAGCAGATATGAATGGTAATACAATGTATTGATCATAAAAGGATAAAGGTTAATTCATAAAAGTTTTGAGGGTATTGATTCACCCCTCCCCTCTCAGTACACCATCCCATTATTTCCAACAAAAAATCACTCTATTTCAAAACAGTTGTAGAGGAGAAGACGCCCTGCAAATATCAGAATCACCAAATCATTACCTATAAAATCAAATTATTGGGCCCTAATTACAGATGAACTGATCTTACCACAACCAATAATAGACATAAGTTGAAGGGCAGGTGTTGGAGCATACAAAAGGGGGATAGAAAGTGGAATATTGTTTGCAAACTAATGCTTGGATGGTGAAGAAAGATGATTCTAGAATTGAAGTTTTAGGCACATGCTACTTTTATTGCCAACACTCAAGCCTTTGAGTTTCGAGATTGCATCCCATTTTGAAGATAAAATGGTACTCTACAATTGGCCAAGTCTCCCTATCCTTCCAATCCTTCCTCCTCTTATATTTTCTCTTTCATATACTAGAAGTCACCCAACACAAAGATTTGTCAATTTTGATTGCCTACCAAACCCTATGCATTAATTTCTTTAAACCCCGTTTGGTTGGGGAATTGGAATTGGACTCAAAACCTAATTATCTCAAAATAGGGTTTTAAAAAATTATGGTTTTGCATCTTCTAGATATAGTTTGGACCATTTGGTTGACCCGAAAGATGAATGAGTCAATCCATCTTCTGTTGCGTCGGTTGTTGGAGACAATTGCGCTGAGAATTTCAAAGGCGGCTACGGTTTCCTGGTGGCACACCTCCTCCGTCAACAGCTCCAGTAGTCCTTCGGTTAACTCACCATTGGCGTTCATAACAAGGTGTTCCAGGCCTTTCCTTGACACCGACTGTAACAACATGGCTGAATAAAATCGTGCGTTGGAGTTGCCTCTCTTAAGAATCAAGGCTAGGGACGCAAGGCAGTTTCTTGTGGTGATCGAATCAAGCATCTCTTCCAACAAAGGAAGAGAGGAAAAATTCCCAAGGCTTCCTCGCAAGCGACTGCAGCATCGTAGCAGAAAGTCTCTTCATCACTTTTAGGGGAATAACTTAGAATGATAGAGATTAGGGCAGTGGGCACAGCGGAGGAAGCGATTAACCGTCTTTTGCTCTCACTCTCACCGACCAAAGACCTGAGCTTCTTCAATGCTTTCACTTGAAATGATTACATGTCTAAGAGTAGTTTATTGAGGTGATCTGTGTCAAGGGGCGACCGGGGAGTGAAGATTTTTCCGTTGACAAAATTATAAAATGAGGTTAAAAAAAACAAAAAACCACATTAGAAATCTAATTCCACATATTGGGTGGGAAGATGGTGCCGCTCATTTTTTAGCCAAAATTGAATTTTCAGTCTAAAATTGGAATTGCGTTTTGGCGAACCAAACGACGAATTTAAACCCACAACCTGATTTTGGGCATCAAAATCCAATTCCACCCCTCAACCAAACAGAGCCTCAATGAAATAACTTGACGGTAATACTTCTTATTTTAAAATATTGATATTGTGCTAAATCTCAGAATGCTACATTATTCTACTAATGATAATTTTAATTGTTTGAATGTGCAAAACGAAATTTTATAAATATGCATAAAATTGTAGAAAACCATGTTCTGTTATAAAAAAATCTAGAAGTACAATTCATCGGTTAAAGTCGGGGGGAGTTGAACCCGAGACCACGAGTCATCCAGTCATAGCCACAAACTAACTCCCCTACGCCAAATGGGCTTGTTCTGCTATTATTGAAATTACAAACAAAATTATGGCAAGTGTAGTTTCCTTTCAAGCCCGTGTCGTTCATTTTTCCTTTATACAGTCAAAGTTTTAAAGTTTTGAAGCCCCGTGATATTTATGTCTTTATTTTAAATCCTAAGCATTAAGGCTTGTGCTACAACCCTTTAATCCCTATTGGGTAGCTTACATACCAAATCCTAGACTCATGTTCTTTCATTTTTCAATGCACTTAGAAAATCCTAAACATTTGTGAATCAAATGTCGTGCAATTTTTAAAGAGAGTAAATTCAAAGAACAATTTTATCTTGTCTTTCAAAGTATTTTAAATTTAACCACTGAAACCCACATCAATTTACACTTAATCTAAAACCTGAATAATAACATACTAAATGTAAAATGGCAATTTTTGGTATTGTCTCATATAATGTTAGATATTTGAAATCGTAAAAAATTAGAAAATTCATTGTAAATCCTACAACCTTTGTTGCTAAATTTCAATTTTAACTCTGTTATATATGCTTCGTTTTAAACCCTGGACCTAAATTAGGGTTTATACAATAAACCCTAATATTTCAAGTCTATTTTGTTAAGTTTGTATGTTAAATCCAATATAAACGCAATTTCTTAGATTCTGTTCTAAATTTCAATATCTCAAATTCTAGCTCAGAAATAGAGAATTCGTTAAAAATATAAATATCTACATCTAAAAAGCCACTTATGTCTCACATTTTTTCACATATCAAAATTTAAAACTACAACTGATATCAAATTCAAAAATCACAATCTAAAGTGATATATCTACTGTTTACGCTATGGAGTCAAATTTAGGCTTATTCGACAACACAAATTCTAACATTGAATAAGAACATGCAATTATTTTAATTTATGTTTTCTTCAAAAAAATTAAGTAAATTTGAATACAAAACAATAAAACTTGAATTAAATGATGTTATACTTAAAAATTGAAATCATTGAAAATAATTGTGCCAAGTAAAGTACCTTAGAAGAATATCCTCGTCAAATATAGCGGTCTAGATTCACTCCTCCACAATATAAATCATATTCTAATTACATCCTAAGCCCCAATTTTCTTCCCAAAAGGCATGAACACTACAATCAACAATTTCTTTGGCATAGTATCGTATTTGCATTAGTTGCCTGATACAGGAGACGATGACAAAGCTACGTCCTCATATCAAATGGTAAGACAAATCGATTGGCCTTAGGGACTGCTTGGTAGCTGGAATATGCCTGGAATTGGCATTATTTAATTCCTAGTTTTGTTTCTTCCATGTTTGTTTCCATCCAAAAAAACTAGAATTGGAATTTTGAAATTCCAATTTTGCCCCAAAATGGGCATATGCATCTTCCACCCAAATAGGTGGAATTGGAATTTCAAATTCCAATTCCAATTTTTATAAAACCAAATTTAATATCTTGTCAGATTCGTGGCTTCTCCAAACCTTCATTCTGAAACACATTGGTATATTATATTTGTGTATACACACATGTGTGTATATACACATAGGTGTGTATATACATACCTATGTATATATATGTGTGTATATAAACACACATGTGTGTTTATACACACACATGTGTGTTTATATACACATGTGTGTATACACACACACATATATACATAGGTGTATATATATATAGATAGGTGTATATATATACATATGTGTGTATATATATTCAAATATATTAAGAGATAAACAATTAAAAATCCTTATGCATCTTCCCAGTCATCTTCTGGGTGAACCAAACGGGTCCAGCCCATATTCTGGAAATCATTTTTAGGATAAGTATCTTCCAAAATTACAGCATCTTCCAGAATTGACTATATCCAGCATTTGGTATTCCAACACCCAAACAGGCCCTAAGGAAATTGATAATGCCGCTCAAATCCCTCAAATATTTTCATTCGACAAAAAAATGAAACGTTCCAATAGAGAGGAAGAATCTTCTTCTCGACTACATTAAAATTGGAATTCATGATTTTTTGTTTTGTGAGAATGTGTTGGATGTAAACAAGTAATAGCAACTAGATTTTCAAAATCCCCCCAAAATTATTTATTTCTACCTTTGCAAAGACATAATATTTAACCAAAAAATACTTACCAATTTTTTTTTCTTGGCACCGGCCTCACAACATGAGACACTTCACTGGTGGGTGTTTTCCACATAGGGAAGCCTATCGGCTAATTTAAAAAACCATTGTTTATTGCACTTTTGTAGGTGGGTAATATTTTTTTATGACTAGGCATTTTAACATCAAGATGACAAACTCTCTAAATTGTTATGTACAAGGATGTTTATTTGGTTTATATATCTTTTTCCTTTTGTGTTTGAAAAATTCAAAAAAAATCCCCATAAACTTCTAGAAGGTGTTTGTTTATCTTAAAGTAAATACACCTAAAAATATACGTCTTAAAATTACTTTACAACTAAATCTCTCTCTCTCTCCCTCTCTCTCTATACCATCCTAAAAATTTAGCACTCATAATTATATTCTTTATTAGGACCTACTAGACCCAATTTTGGTGATTTCAAGGTTTGAATGTCTGTTATACTTGATCCTAACAACCTATTTTTCCTCCTGCATCTTTTCATCCATCCCGATACCTAGTTCAAATTTGGGGTCATTCTCTTAGGAACAAAATATTTTAAACGTTCTGTTCCCGCACCTTTTTACCCAAATTTGGCCCAAAGCCCTATGTCTTTTTTGTAAATTTGATTTTGTGGTCAGCCTTATTTTTGAATCCTAAAATGATGGATTGAATATATAAACATCCTATTTCTCCTCATTTTGGTAACCACAATAAGGATCAATTACTATCCTCAAGCATTCATGAACAAGAAGTATTCAAGCAATCAAGGGTAATTGAGCATTTGGATTCAAGATTTGAAGGCAAGCATCAAGATCTAGTTTCTCCAATCCTTAAAGTCAGATCATTTCAAGGAAATCTTGTTCAATTAAAGAAATTTTTTCTCCCATGATGTCCAAGTAGAGAAGTTTTCAATCAATAAATAATGTCCTTCCTTCTATATGCATTCATTCTCCTTCATTGCAAGCAATTATCAAGCATATCTATATTCAAAATATAGGAGTGGCGTTCATAGATCTATGCATTTGTGATGGCATCCTTAATTCCATTCTACATTTCTAGGTTATCTCTTCGGATCCAAGAACATTCAATCATCTTCATGGGTATGAATTATTTCTACATCTGTCTATGAGGGTTTATGCAAGGTGAATCAAACATTTACCTTTTTACATATTTTCCTTTATGGAATTTTATTTCCTTTTCAAGGTTAATTTCTAAACAAGGGTTTGACCAAGGAAAACCCCTTTAGACAACCATTTTCCCCATTTTTCTGTGTGTAGAACAAGTTACAAAGTTGTCAAACAAAATTTAGAAAATCAGAATTTGTCAGAGGATCCCTAAAATTTTAAGGCAAAAACACGAGGAAAAAAGGTTTGAAATGCCCCGTTCCCTGCATTTGAGGCTCAAATTTAGCGTATAATTCAATTCTACTTTCTAGATCTCATTTTTCTACATTATAGGTTTCTGTCAGTTTACACCAGTCTGTCATTTCTAGTTTTTCATCTACTTGCCTAGTTTTACATCTACATTGCATCTTTCCTATCTTTTCCATTTTCATCAATTTCATATTTATCGAAGGATCACTATCTAATACTTTTTACCATAAACAAGGAAATAAATTCCAATTCCCATTGTATATTAACTTAGAAAAAATAACATTGTTCAACATATTAATCCAATGTCAAAGAAAACTAGTAAGGTAGATGTTAAATAATTGTACCGTCCTAAATTGTAAGCACTTGAATACTGTACAATTTAAGGATTGTTTTGCACTCACCTTAGTGTATTTTCTATAATTGGACCTCATATGGAACTTAATGGACACCTAAATTCAAATATAGGTACTTGTTATCCTCTCTTATTTAAAATCGAGGTTGGCCCTTATATCTAAGTGTGCTCTTCTATTTTTCCTCCAATCCCATAATTTATTTCATCACCTAGGGCCTATATCATTATTAGTGACTTTTTTCTCCTTTCTGCATCCCAAAACTGGTTGTGCTTTATTTCCCCGCATCTACACACTCCCCAGAACTCTCGATGTTGATTTTATCCCTGATTGGAGGTTGCACATTGGCTTACTCGTTATGCACCCCAAGGATGGGCCCAAATTCAAATGGGGTGCCTTTCTGAAATCTTGGTGGAAAATCCAGTTATGTGGTTGGCCTAGGTTAGGTTTAATCCCCAAAATGCAGTGAGAAGTATACAAACCCTCTGCTTCTCATTTTGACATCTACATTTTATATACATGCATAAAGTCACGTCCATAATCATATGCAAGAAATCCATCAATTACATCCAATCTTTCAAGGTTTTCAAGCATTCTCTATTGGTGAATAGGCAATCAAGGCAATCAAGTGAAAGATAGAGACATCAATATTCATCAAGTCCAAGCATCATTCCTTATTACCAATCATTCAAGGTGGTCTTCTCCATAGATGTGGCTTCTTTCCCCATTGGAGGTCAAGAAAGGGAGTTTCTATCAAGGAAGGATCCATCTACATATCTTCTTCTTCTTCCCTATCTTCTCCTCAATTCAACATTGTGGTGCCTTACAACATCTACAACACAAGATTTTGTCTTTTCATGATTTCCTTTTAGGTTTTTGTATTGATTCAAAATCTATTGCATTAACATACTTGATCATATTCAAAGAAGCATCTGCATTGTAAAGGTACGAATCACTTCATTTATCATATCTAATATTTGTTATATGACAACATATTTTCCTTTATTTCATTACATTTCAAGGTTGATTCCAAAACAAGGGTTTGACTAAGGCAAACCCCTATATTCAATATTCTTCCCCATTTTTATGTGTATAGGTATAGGCTACGAACCCACAATTACAGATTTGGAAAGTACAGGCCTCAATAGAGATCACGACAAATTTTGAGCCCAAAACCCAGGGTGAACAACGAAATAGTCATTGTGCACCTGGGTGCATAATGAAATATCCATTCTCTAACCTATTTTTCTATCTAGAATTCATAGGATAGAGAGTTGATAGGTTACAGAGCTCAGATCTAGAGTTACAAGTGGTTTCGGGACTCTAACACTCAGAAAATCAGCAGTCTGCAAACAACAAGGTCTATATTTCATTCTCAGGTATGCATTGCATCATTCCTAATCCATATTTCTAATTTACACTTCATCATCCATACACACACACATTTAAAATTGAAGGGTCATTAACCCTCTTAATGCTCGAGGGCTCCCTAACCTATTGGGATATTTTCCTTCGAAAATGTGAAATTTGAAATGGTAAAGTGATCTATCCTGTTGTATTGCTTCCCATTTCATATTGTACATTTTGGTGAACCTGACGCACAACATTTCCATTTTGATTTTGGTGTTATATCCCCTTTATTGCATTCTTTGATCTAATTTACATAGCATTCATGGAGCTCTCTAAGTTAGATTGGTGTGTGATAACCTATCTTGTTACATTTTTCCTTACTTCTCTTTATCAATCACATTGAGTGAATCATACTATAGACACCTAAATCTGATTAATGATCTCGTAATAAAATTTATCTCTCCTAGGCATTTTAATTATTTATTAAAATATGTTGATCCCCTAATTAATTAATTAATGGGCTCCCAATTGATTAAATATGCAACCTTGTCTATTTAATCAATTAATCCCCTTCTTCTATTAATTAAAACAAATGCACCTATTTTCTTTAATTAATTCATTTATATGTTTTCCTCTTTTATTAGATTAAATAAATCATATTTAATCCAATTTGAGCACATGACTCATAACTTTAACCCCTAACCAAACCAAGCCCTAACCACCTAACCCATGGTTCCAACTCAACCCAACCCTTCACACATACTAATCCCTTCTTAAGTTGGTTAATCACACTTAACTAGCTAAATCACCATCCACTCATTCTCTCTCTTCCCATCACATCCTCCTAAATCTCTCACTTTCCCTCTAATCCAAGCCTAATCATCCACTAAATATTTGCACAATCTTAATCCATAGATTAAGAGATCCTAACTCAAACCAAAGTCAACCTCATGTCTTGTCAACTACTATCCCAACCTCCATCCCACTTGTCGAGCTTAAATGCCCCTTACACTTTCAATCACATTCTTATACATTTGTCCCCCATTCCCTCTTCCAAAAATGGTCACAATCCTCAAGGTTTGACCTTTGGGATTTGAGAAAATATGTGCCTTTATGGCATATCTTCCCAACCCCCTAAGTCCTCTCAAGATCTCTCCTTGTGACACTTGTCACAAGGCTATGAGTTTGAATAATCACAATCCATGTGCTCTCCTTAAAATGTATTCTAGCCATCCACAAAGATTCAATGCTAACCCTCCATTTGTCCTCCTCTTTTCCTATAAATTGAACCCTCTTCCCTTTCATAAATCATCCACCTTTCATGAAATATCGTAATGCTCATTTGAGATTCAAAATTAAGACTCGTAACCTTACAATGCCAAAACCCTCCCAAATCCAATCCTTTGAAGGTTGAGAAATTTCATATTTGACCGCACATTCAATATTTTTGGACAAATCTACCCATAAAGGATGCTTCATTGGTTTAAGAAGGTTTGGAATTTCTTAGGCCATTTTGGTGATTTTAAGTCTTCTTTTGTCTAATCATATATGTTGTAATAGATTAATTTGTTTGAATTCTTAACTTGTTTATCCATTCCTAATAACACACTAGTTTTATTGCATACATTTTGGCACACCCAATGGGACCCACTTTAAAGGTCATTTTCTTTATCTTCATCATTTTTATTTGCAAAAACTAACCCAAAATATAATGTTTTTTGTTGTTTGAGTAATTGCAAGGGTTTTGTGTGTTTTTGCAGGTTACAAGAAGCTAGAGCAGACATTTCACCAGTACAAAAATGACAATATATGACCAAATAAACTACCAAAAATTGTAGATAAATGACCAAATTTGGTCATGTGATCAGTGATAGTTTATTTCCGATCATTTATCTCGCGACCAAATTTATGACTGAACTATTTTAGTCATTTATTTGGTTGTTTATTTAGTCATTTATTTAGTTATTGATTTAGTCGTTTATTTGGTCATTGATTTAGTCATTGATTTGGTCATTGATTTAGTCATTTATTTGGTCATTGATTTAGTCGTTTATTTGATCATTTATTTGATCATTGAATTAGTCATTAATTTAATCATATGTTTAGTCATATTAGGGCACAATGGAATTGAACCACCATCCTCCTACTTGTAAAATAGGTGCTCTTCCATTGAGCTAGTACCTTTTAAAGAATAATCATGATTGATACATGATTATATAAACAAAAAAAATTCACCTGCACAACTAATGTTTAGTGACCACAAATAAATTCTAGGTTTAAATTTTACTGAGAATACAATTCTTAACCAAGATATAATAGAAGCCCTTTCTCTCCACATTTATTGGAAGATAGAGAGACCAAGGAGCTAAAATACATATTTAGGAGAATGAAGAAAAATTAAATGGTAACAGTCACAAAATCCCTACAACAAGAATTATTCATAGAAAAATATTGCTTTTATTGATGATCAAAGATTTGCAGCTTAATTGGTTCACAATTTTCCAGCTAAAGATGACAGGAACTTATTCCATCATCAGAAATGGAAAGAAAAATAGCATCTGGTGATGAATTAGTTTTGATGATAAAAAATTTTCCATTGTGAAATCTGCCAGCCTGACCATTCTTGTCAAAAAACTTATATCTCAAATTCATGACATTGTTACTCTAGTTCTAGCCTCTCTTGCAAACCTAACAACAAAAAAGAAAATTGGTGCTAAAATTGAACATGAGGGAGTTGTTTCACACTTAATTGGGATGTTCACATGGGAGGACATTATCATACATGAAAATGAATTCAGAACTCTAGATCACATGGCTAAAGACAATCGTATGGTCCACCAATCTATATCACATTCAAAGGCAGTTCCTAAATTTTATAGCTTACTTCAAAGTGAGAAAATTTATTACTCGTGCAAGAAAAGCATCTTAAATCTTATTGCATATCTTTTAGCTCACATTATTAAGAACTTTAGCAATATTGAATAATGAAAGCCTTAATGCATTTCCTTGAAAGTACCAAATTTCCTACCTGCGATAGAAAAAATAGAGACATACCCAATTCAGTTATCTTTAAATTCTCCACCAAATCAAATCAATTTCAATCCCTTAAAAATTCCTATTCAAAAAGGGAAAAAAGTTGTACTCGTGGTAACTATATTGACTTAGGCTATTGTAACCACCTAATTTCGGTCTGTCGCAACTATAGACCCTATTTGCCCTAAGTGTGATCATACCCTCGAGTTATGTTCAAAATGACCCTGTTACTGTTTGGCATAATTCTTTTAATCAATTTAATGTCCTAGGTGATTTTTATCACTGATTTATATTATCTACTATAGCCATACTATTCAATTCAATATCGACCAATCAGATCAAATCTAAATCAAACATGGCTATAGTATTTAATTATAATGGAATTAAATAAATCTCTATATCAAATGTATCACTTGCAATCCAACCCATTCCCCTAGCCTATTAATTTTATTAAAATGGTTATAGTCCCTTAATTATTAAAAAGCAATTTATTTGTTTTAATAATTAAATCCTATATTCCTAAATGAATTAAATAAGTTTATTTCATTTATTAATATTCCCTTAAACCCTAACCTAACCCATCTCAC
>MU224527.1:2451637-2476571 GCA_018584345.1 Thuja plicata | reverse complement strand
AAATGAACCTTGTCCCCCCTCTCTCTCCCATTTCTTCTATAAATAGAAGCCTGTTTTGAGAGCAAAGAAGCCTTCCTCTTAGATCATTTTTGCATTGTTATGCTGCTATTTTTATGCTAGATCATAAACTATTTCATTTAAAATACTAATTGTTAGTTTCATTTCATCTTTCATAGCTTAGAAACATGCTTGTTTCACTTTTTTTTAGCTCATTTTAATTCAAATCCTTCGTATTTAGGTTGTATTGGTCACTGTTCCATCAACATATTCTGAGGGCTGATATGTTGGTGTTCATACTCTTCCTAGGTTAGAAGGCAATAGATCGCTTTTAGAGGGTTTATTATGTTTTCATGCTTTTTACTAACCCCATGTGCTAAAACAATGATCTATTGAAGTGTTTGTGTCCATCTAACAGGTACCCATTATCACACTCACAGCTATAAATTGAAACTACTAGTTATAAGAGAGGTTCTTGTGAAATATGGGTCGATAAGCTTAAGTCAAAAACTACGCAATTGAATCTTGATAGCAATTCATAATACTATTTATGAGCTTATGTTAGCATAAATGTTGAAGCAACAGTGAGCTTTAAACATAGCTATAGAACCTTGAATGCCATCCAACTGAAGCCAGTCTAGGTATGCCTGCAAGAAGGGCTGTAAAAAATATATAAAGCAACAACAATAACCAGAATCCACCATGAAAACCTCAGAGTCAGGGCAGCGCCAGTCAACCAAAATCCTACCTCGTCAACTGCCACCCAAGACAAGAGTATATGAAGCAAAAACTTGCCCACAGATAGATATTACACATAGCACACCCAATCATTTTTGTCATAAATTCTAGTATTCTACATATTTTATTTTTAGGTTTTACACCAAGTCCCTTGCCAAGTTTTTAGATGTGTGCATTAAATATTATACATTTGACTATTTGGTTCTTCAATTCAAAATGAACTTGATGTCAAACTTAGGGCCCGTTTGGGTGCTAGAATACCAAATGTTGGATATGGTCAATTCTGGAAGATGCTACAATTCTAGAAGAAACATATCCTATAAATGATTTCTAGAATATGGGCTGGACCCGTTTGGTTCACCTGGAAGATGACTGAGAAAATGCATAAATAATTTTAATTGTTTATATCTTAATTTTTTTGAATACGGTGTGTATGTGTATATATACACATTTGTGTATATATATTTACACATATACACATACATATTCACACATACACACATATACACACATTTGTGTATATATACACATAAACATATACACACATATATACACGTATACACACATTTGTGTATATATACATATTGACACATACACATACATTTACACATATACACATATACACACATTTATGTATATATACATATTTACACATATACACATATACATATTCACACATACACATATACACACACATTTGTGTATATATACATATTTACACATACACATATACACACATATACACATACATATATACACACATTTACACATCTATCATGTCACGGATCCGACGAGATATTAAATTTGCTTTTGTAAAAATTAGAATTGGAATTGAAATTCTAATTCCACCTACTTAGGTGGAAGATGATATTCCCATTTTGGAGGCAAAATGGGAATTTCAGAATTCCAATTCCATTTTTATTCATGGACCCAAACATGGAATTTGGCATTATCCAGAATTAGATAATGCCAACTCCAATCTAATTCCACCCCCAAATGGTGAATTTCTTACCAAATTAAAAAATTCTAGTTCCTTTGTCAAAACACTAATATCTAATGCATTTAATTCTCCGGGTCTTACACACCTAATCCCTTGCAAAGTCTTTCTCAACTCTAAGTCTAACTACTATTTGGCTTGCCAACCTAGAGTGACTCTAAGTCTTATAAACGTAAGCAACTATTATAAGAATCCTATCCTTGTTGATCTCCTCCACTATGGCATAATTGTTGCCTACAATAACAATAGAATAACAATTGCTAATTGCCTAACGAAACGTCAAATATAATTGCTTAAAGAAACCTCAAATATACTCCTTTTCTATTGATTTTCCTATATCTAAATTCTGTCAACTCTCAATATAATGACAATTCCAGCTATAGCAGGAAGCAGAGATCTGCTAGAGGAAAATTTGCTGGAGCATTCAAGTTAGGGCATGAGTAAATGATTAAGGATACAACTGTATTCCATATGAATGTAATTACCAGAAATTGTGTACAGGGATGGGAACACAGTTCATGACCCTATTTTGGAGTTTTAACTATGCCCTAGAGGAAGTAAATTCTTGTAGAGACAATGGACGTACGCAATTCCAAATAACATAAGAGGATCCCAAAAATTTCACATACAAATGTAATAGCATAAAAGAAAATTGGTAATTTCTACATTTTCATATGATTTCGAATTTCCTAACACTGTACTCTGCATAAAATCTGGGGAACACTGCTATAAACATCGCTTAAGGCAAAGAATGGTTCCATTCTCACTTCAAGATAGTCAAGCACATCATCACCAGAAACATACCACTAAAAAGTGTAAGAGAATTGGAATCTGAAACTTCTTACAGCCAATTACCTTTCATTTTTAACTGCAAAAACATTCACTTGCTAATAATACAGTTTGGCAATCACAAAAAAATACAATTCAAGCACTACCTCAGACGAAATAAGAAACAACTCTTCCCCACTTGATACATAATTTTCAGGGAAACATGCACTAATAGCAGATTGATTCATAATTTCATTCCATCATTATAATAATTGTGTACATAACGAGGCACCATGCATTCTTGTTAGGCATGCCACTCACAGCTTTAGGTCCATTAGTTTAATAGTTTCTATTTACACAAAATAAACATCTAGTATGCCATAGTGCTGCCTTTCAGGATCAACCCTTTCTTTTTAAATAGTTAAAGGTGCTGTGCTAAGCACATTGTCCTTCAGAACATAACACTAAAAAATTAAGATTAATAGCAATATGAATCTGAAGCTCATCACAGATGATTTTCTTTCCTTTTTAATAATGAAAACACATAATCAGCAAAAAGTATCATTTAGAATTATCTCAATCTAATGGAAATGTAAAAATGTTAGCAGATTGATTCATAATTTCATTCCATCAATCCAATAATTATGTACATAATGAGGCACCATGCATTCTTGTTAGGCATGCCACTCGCAGTTGTAGGTCCATTAGTTCAACAGTTTCTATTTACACAAAATAAACATCTAGTATGCCATAGTGCTGCCTTTCAGGATCAGCCTTTCTTTTTAAATAGTTAAAGGTGCTAAGCACATTGTCCTTCAGAACATAACACTAAAAAATTAAGATTAATAGCAATATGAATCTGAAGCTCATCACAGGATCAAACCCTGTGAACTTTCCCTGTTAGAAATTAGAACTAAGAAATATGAAAACTCAATCTGAACAATTTGTATTTTTAGATACTGACTGCTTCAGCTATCAAATAATAAAGGGGTTTCCTCTAATGTACAGGAAATATATTGTGACAATAAAATCCAAGAAGCTGAGGATGCAAGCTTATATTCTACTTTAGGTGGCAAGGGCAGAAATGGAACCATACAACTAAATTATCATTCAGTTCTGATTCATAAGTTGGCCATGGACATTCCCTGCTAGAACTTATAAATAGGAAGACTTGATCATAACAATTCCTTTCATTAGACATTAACTCCTTTGGCCATCAAATTTTTTTTATTTTTGTAAACCCTTCAACATAAAGAGGAAAGAGGTTATGAGACCTATGACAATATAATTCAAGTCACCTGAAGATGCAGGTTCATATTCTTTTCAGGTGGCATGGGCAGAAGTCAACTGTGAAACTGTACAGCTATATGATCATTGAGTTCTAGGTTATAGTCCAACCCCTAAGTGCATTCATTGTTGGAACTTAAGAGATAGGAAGGCTCAATCATAACAATTCCTGTTAGATATATACTCCTTCAGCTCTCAAATAATAAATGAATTTCCTTTAACACAAGACCAAAGATGTTACAAACTTATAAGAATAGAGTACAAGAAGCTCAGGATGCAAGGTAGCAGGGACAGAAGTGGATATGACATTATATCAATGCAACGTATTATCAATTTGCATATCATAACAAAGGCTTTCTGACATTTTGCCAACATAGGCAAATTGCCAAATGACATTGCAAAAACCATTTCTTTCTGGCTTCAAGCATATCAGTTTATCAAAGTTTTAAGGATCTGAAATTATATCTTCTATTGAAATTAAAACTTGAAGACATTTTTTTAATCTTGTGGAATGTGATTTCACATTTCAGTCTTGTTTATGTTAAAAGAGCACAAAGACAGCACTGGCGTGGGATAATGATTTTACTTGACGTTGTCCACCATAATCCCTATCCTTGACTTTTGCTAATATTCCTTAACATTAATTCTCTTGCTGGGGTTAGAAAACTACTTAGCAGTTTAGTATTCCAAATTTTCTGCAAATCTTGTAAACCTTAAAGAATTTAGGACTTGAGGAGAGGACGTTCAAAATAATGATAGAGATCATACAAATGCATTCAAGTTTTTCAAGATTGAGACTGAAGTAATGGAAGAAAAATCCAACAGTACTAAAAATGCTGTAAAACTAAAAATTATATCAACTTTCACTAAGAAGAAACAGTATCCTTAGTACAAGTGCTTTGCCAAGGATTTAAGCATCTGTAATTACCACACTGGGGTAATTACCACAGCACATAGTTAAACATAGAGTCTTGGTCTATTTTCTGGTCAATAGAGGGGCACCTATAGATTCAGGGAAAGTGAAGAGGAGAATGAAGCTGAGGAGGGGGAAGTAATATTGGTCCCTACTCAACTTACCACACCAGTCTTTTTAGTCAACAATGAATCCAACCATATAGAGAGTGGCTAAATCTGTTTGGGTTCCTATAGATGCACTGAAACACCCTTCAGTAAGCCCCATACAAAACTTATAATAGCCTCCTCATGCAGTAGAGCATCAAGAAACTATATAGGAAGAAACCAATCAGCTAGGAATTGAGACAAACATGGAACAACAACGTGAACATATGGAAATTTCATCATTGGAGCTTGATAGTACAACATTTGTACAAGATGAGTTGATATCCATACAAATATCACAGTGAAAACTTGGCATTCAATTTCATCTGTTGTGGGAGTTTATCCAAGATTTGGAATTGGTGGCACAAGTAATGTGCAAACCGCAAACTAGCTAAGAGCAAGGAGGCTGGATAACTTGCAATCACCTTTGGTGTCACAAGATGTTGTAGATTCATCAGTTTGTAGAGGTAGAATGTTATACAGATTTTATAAAATTCTTCCTCAGCCATGGCTGGCCGAATACAAAAGCTTGACAAATATGGGTGCCCCTCTTCTTTGGTGGTTCAGATGAGAGACTCCTAGCAGCTATTTACTCCATTGTAAATCAATCTCAGGATCTCTAGCTCATGTTGTAAAAACAAATAGTTGCTCAAAAGGTGCTTGCAACTGAGGTTGACAAAGCCACTACCACCCGAAAAATCTTTGCGTTGTGATATAGGAACAAAGGAAAAAGGTGCAACTTGTTCATCAAGGCCAGCAAGCTGCAATGGAAAAGAGTAAGTTGTCGTAAAACAAACAAGAAATACTTGAACTCAAAACAACCATTAAGAAGGAAAAGTCTCACCTTATGGAGGTAGTGCAGATGGTGAAAAGTTCAATGGAATGTGAATTGATTGCCACACACCATCTGAAGGAATGCACAATAGAAGTATACAAGCGCAGAGCTGCTACTAAGCAAGTTCAAACTCTAGGCACAACATCTTCGAATTTAGTAGGTGCTGCAGTACCTCTAGGAACACCTTCTATCCCTGATACTTAGTCTTTTTTTTTGTCAGCTAGGAACCTAGCTTTCTTTTTGGGGTGGGAAAGATGATGCAATTAGAATAAAGGCATTTGTAATTGTTTTTTATTTTTTGTAGTAGTTCCAATGGATTGTCTTAATTGACAACCCTCTATCTTGTTTTTAATTGAACACTCTTTGATGAGGAATAGTTCTAATCCTTGGCTGGTTATCCTTGGTCTACTTATATGTAAAGAACTCCATATAAACAAAGGTTGGACTGTTATACGTCTGTTCCTCAATCTCGTATGCATTGTTTTTTGTATTCATTTCTGCAACCATTAGTTTTGTAAGATAAAATGAGTGAATAATGCTTTTTGCATTTTGTTTTCAGCTTGCAAATATTGCAAAGGGATATGGCCCTTGTGCACTATAGTCTCTCTCCCAAGTGGGTCTTGTCTCCATTTCTTAACAACTTGAACTAGTGCATAGAGCTCCTTGTCATACATCGGATACCCCCTACTGGTGAAGTGCAGACCTTCAAATGATATCAAACAAGTTTGCCACCTCACAACAAAGCAACACCAATAGCATATTCACTAGCATTTGTCTCAACTTCAAAGGGAAGTTGCAGAGCAGGCAAGGCCAACAATAGAGCATTAAAACTCTTGTTCTTTAAGTATCAATAGTATTGTCATCTATTTTACCTCAATAAAAAGTCACCCAACATTGCGCATGGTCTTATTACACATTTGGCAGAAACTATTATGTTTGACCAATAATGAGAAAGGCTTGCAATAACGTACATGTTTTTCAAGATTGAGACTAAAGTAATGGAAGAAAAATCCAACACTACTGAAAACGCTGTAAAACTAAAAATTATATCAACTTTCACTAAGCAGAAACAATATCCTTAGTACAAGTGCTTTGCCAAGGATTTAAGCATCTGTCATTGGCTGGATTTAAGAAACAGTATCCTTAGTACAGTTAGTTGTCAGCAATGATAAACAATTTTGTCAGTAAAGCATCTGCCATGGGCTTGACCCTAACAGTTTGTTTATCAGCAATATTGAAATTTAAAACCTACAAAGAAAATCTACTAAAGCTAAATATAAACAGTCCCTATAGAACAAACATATAAATCTGTAACCTAAAAAATGATGTCCATGTTCCTAGGTAGAATTTGATTGAAGAACTGCTTTTGCAGCTGAAGTAAAGAATAAATTTCCCATAAGAAAATTGTGGAAATGGAAAAAAACACCAATTCACATTTCCTAAAACTATTGCCAGAAAAAAAAGAAACGCCAATTCACATTTCCTAAAATTCTTGCCGACACATTCTTACCTGGTGTAAGCCTGGTGCCAAGTTGCAAATAATTTGAAAAACAGATGGGCATCCCTCTACTGGAGACATTAGCAAGGTTTCCACCCACCTGCTACATATAATAGAAGCTCTTAGGATGGTAACATAGATGAAACATTTCAATAAATACATAACAAACATAATTTTAACGTATAAGAAGGGCCCAGCTCATGCATGAAACACTCCCCCTGGAGAGTACAGTCACATGTTTGAAACTAAGTCACTGTGTTGGCCGGTTTCAGTTTGAGGATTCAAGTATGCCAATACAGCAAGAAAAATGGATGATTGGATAAGCATGTGTATTTTAGCTTAAAAATGGGAAAAAAAACTCAGATAGCCACATAACATGCATATGATAAGAAAATGACCATAAAAATAATACTCCAATGTCAATTTGTCAAAATCAAATGTCATGATACATATTCATTGTTCAAAATTAAAATTTAAAATAATAATAGTTGTCATATTGCTTTAAATATTACTCAAGCAAAATTAAATATAAATAAAGATACTATTCAACTTTCAAGTGACATGTTTGAACTTTGAAATCACTATAACAAATTAAATAAGTTATTGTAAAATGCTTTAAAAGATCCATTGAGTAATTTAATTGAAACGTGACATTGAACAGCAGCATGCCCAGGAAGCTGAATATAGGTGCATATTAAAGGTTGGGAATATTCTATTTGATGATGATTATTGTGGTTGTTTCGAGCACATACCATATTTAAGATTGGTGATGAGTGGCATCCCTACACTTCTTGCTTAGACTGGGCAGCTTGGTGATGAGTGGCATATTAAAAAGGAAATGTGTTAAAATTGGGCTCTTATATACACGGCCTATCTTCTTGGCTTCCAAGAAGCTTCATTGCCCGCAAAACTGGACAAAATTCTCGAATCTCATTCATCCAATTACCAAGAGTTGATTTTGGTGCCACGACCATATGTGGGCCTTATATTCCTTGAAATTCATGTAAATATACAAGTAAGGAGATTGTTTGCAAGGTTTTTCCAAGTCCCTGTTAAAAGGAAAAGCAAGTGTTTAATGCATTTAAAGGAAGTCCTTTATAGAAACAAACTACATTCAAATAACATAACAAGGCACTAAACAACACATTGGAAGACAATATAAATAGATAAATATTTTTTAGAGAATGTACACTACCATTTCATCTGCAAGTATTCCAATTATCCCATTTTCATTCAATCAGATGAACCAGTTCAATCCTGCTAGTTGGTAATCTCTCATTTTTCCTTGAATACCCGTGCATAAATAATAAAAATTAAATAAATAACAAATCCAGTGAAAATCACAAAAGTGGAATCTCCAAGTTTACTATGAAGTAGAAGAATCAATTGCAGCAACACATCTTCACATACAAAAGACAAGTGAAGTGTTGCAGAGAAAGAGGATTGAGCTCTTAATACATACTGACTTTATTTCTAAACTGAGAATATTGTGGAAGTCAATTATTGTTTGTTTCATTAGCTAGCCTATTTAAATGGTATCAGAGATGGAATCTTGCCAACCAGTGAATCATCAGATTGAAAAGACAAATAATCATGGCATCCCGTAAGAGATATCTTGGAATGAATCTTTACAGCGAAGATGGAAAAGAGACTGCAATGGTAATTCACTACAAATCTTAGGTCGTAGAAAGTGCTGAAAGGTATGAAAAATACATGCATTAATTGGAATAGTTGAAGCCAACTCTCTCCTTCCTAAAATATGAAGAACTATTAAAAAAGAATTCACAAGGAAAATGGCAAGAAAAATGTGAGAAAGATCCGGTCATAATAGATCATGTTATTCTATGAGATATACATTGTACAATGATCCTATTGAAAATATTGAAGATATACAACAGAAAATATCTTTTCCTCTTTTTTCAAATTTGATGGGAACAACAGAAGACTATTGTGCTCCATTGCAAGAGACCATGCCTAAATATGCTACTCAAGAGGAGGAAGAACAGTCAAAAGCAACAAAGGGAGAACCCAAGATAATGGGACTCAAAATAGGAAAGATAACAATAGATAAAAAAATATAACGGGATGATGCTAAGGAAGAAGTTGTGATAGTGGACCAAGAAGGAAAATTGAAATTACCTGACACCATTGATCAAGAACAAGAGGACCCTAATCAGCGAGTTGAAGGCAAAGATCCTTTGTTGATCACTAATGGTTGTGGGTACCATCAAAAGAGGAATGAAGCAGAGCGGAAAAGACACCTTTTGTTGGGCATGATGAGCTCAAGATGAAGGAAGAGGTCTCAATGATTTCAGAAACTATTCAAGGAGCATCCACTCAAGTTTCAGGCATGGAAGAAATTGAACCATGTGATGATGATATTCAAGAAATTAATTATGCTATTTTGAAGGATGATTCAACTAAGATTCACCCCCATAAGGAGGAATTCCAAGTACATCATAAAACCCCTAATGGTATTGAAGGATGAAGGCTATACCGCATGCACTAGGGCGGGACGGTCACTTCCTTCAAGACCAAGACATGCATATGTAATGGTGTGGGATCCAGGTGATATCCTAAGAGATATAGGATCTTAGTCTTTGGGATTTCCCACTCATCAATGTTAAGGGTTTAGCAGCATACATAAAAGATGGTGTACTATCAAGACTGCTCCAAAAAGTTCTCCTATATCTGCAATATCTGATTGTACTAGCTAGGAGGAGGCTTTCAGCAGAAGCCCTTCTGGAAATGTCATATTTTCCTTAAACTGTGAGATCAGCTTACTGGTTTCCTATACCCATCTACAGTGGGGAAAGCACTGAATTATCCAGTGGAAGCGATCTCTTAATTACATCTGTAGTGCAGCGTTCACACTTACAATGCCAGAATGCAAGACCATTGCAACCAATTAGAGCCACTGCCAATCAGCTCATGGTGCCTCCGAGCAATTCTGTGATGACAATAAATGTAGAACTAATAGCATTTCTCTTGTCTCAGTATTGGAATTCTTTTTGGCTGATCAGATTGTTAAAGTTATGAAGAGTTTATCACATATACATACTCCATTTGAACAGGGCTCTTTGTATGTGGATCTTCAACTCATGCATGTGCACTACCTAAGAAGACTCGAGGAAGGTTCGATTAATGGACAGGATGAGCTGGTTCTGCCAGTCTTCTCTGGCCAACCTCATTATAATTACAAAAATCAAATTCTATTTCAAACAAATCAACTTAAATTTGATAAGACTACTTGGTGCTGCCATGTGAGGAGTTAAAGCTGTAAAGTTATTGTCGTTGTAGACATGGGCATCTTGACAACTCCATAACTTCATTGGATGGTCCAGAACAAAAATAGATCTATGCCAACAACAGAATTTAATTATTACACACAACTATCGGGATCATTCAGGACTCTAATTTCATTGAGCCTCAAAGTGCAAGAATCAGAACCCTATATTAGAGATGTGGTAGTAGATGGAGCCAATGGATTGGGTGTAGAAAAGTGGTTTCTTTTACTGCCATTTATGAAGGGTCTAGAAATGTAGAACAAGAAATATGGCAAGGAAGGGAAAGGTGGCCTCAATGAAAGAGTTTGGGTTGACTTTGTGTAGAAAGATAAGGTGATTCCCTATGGACTTGGAGTTGGTGATGTTGGAAAAAGGTGTGCAAGCTTGGATGATGATGCAGATAGACTTGTTTATTTTTATATCTCATGCTGGGAAAAGAAAAGCATTGATCTTATTTATGGTGATAAAATATTGACTCTATTTTCTATTTTCATCAACCAACAGTTGAGCTCTCTTCAAGAAAAATGTCATTCATTTAAGCTTGGAATCGTTCACATTGCTTATGCAAATGGAGCTTCCATAAGTTACTTGAGGAATCTTGTTTTGGAAGTTGTGTTCACTCCCATTGGAGTGAAATAATTACATGAGAAGGATTTTGAATATGATATTGGAACCTACTTTGAAGAAAATGAAGATGGAATAATTTTGTTTTCTTAGAAATTCTTAGCATGGATTGGTGCTTTTAATGAAGAGCTTGTATCTTTTTAAACATGCTTGGAGCAGCTAAAGGCTATTCAAAGATTGTTGGTAGTTAGTCAGTTGATCAATCAAACAATATGAGATGAATTGAGTGGCATATTTTTGGTAGAAGCTATACTTCACTACATGGTCTTCTCCATTCAAATATGGAACAATCTCTATCAGGACCTTCCAAGCCTAAAAATAAAGGTAAAATTTGCAAATAAAACATCTATTGTCACCACTGATGCAAAAATTAGGATTTTGAGGCCCTTGGGGATTCAGGAAGAAATCAATTTTGAAGTTGAAATTTTTTTTCAGGGGTGGGCATTTGTTCGTCCCTTTGGTACAAAGAATGCAATGTGAGTCTATGTTGAGGCCCTAACAAAAGAGACTGCAGACAGTCTGGCTCAAGCAATTGCTAAGAATGTGCACCAATTTACAGGACTTGTAAGTGTTGCATGATCAATGTATGCTATCAAAATAACATGCTTATGCAAAAATATGATTCTTCCTTTAAGTGTTTTTATTGAACAAGAATGCTTTGGATGGAGGGTTTCATTACCCAGAGCACATTCCCATCCCACTTCGTGTAACTGTTGCTTCTTTGGATTTTCATTGTTGATTTCATTTGAATTTCAAACACATTATTCATTATCGGTTCTGAGACAATAAGTCATGAATATGTGTAGGAGTTATGAGGCTTAATACTTTTACTTGTCAATTTTGCGTCCACTTTGTCATAGTAATACTATAAAAAAAAAGAATCATTTAATGAAGTAGAAATCTATTGGGTTTATGAATCCCAAATTACAATTGTGCTAAGTTTGCTTGCAAATCACAAAGAGATAAAAGGAAGTTTTCTTCAAGAAAATTTGAAATGGTAATGAAACCCTAGGTAAATAGAAATTTTCTTGAAGCAAAATCAAAATCAAAATTAAAATGAAACCTCAAATAAATAGAATTTTCAGTTAGTGAAATCGAAATCAATATGAAACCCTAAATATATAAATAAATACTAGCAAGCTTGGCGTTGAAGACATGAGCATCCATAGTTTCCTACCAATCGACTGGTGGAAATGTAGATAAAATGATGTTGGAATCTGGAATCTTTGTAGCATGTATCAAAGCTTTCTCCCCATCCATCTGTACATGTGATAGATGTTTGAGGCTCTGCGAAGGGATCCATACAATGCCCAGTGATACATACAAACAATTAACAAAAATGTGCCAAAATTAACTAAGTCATATCAAAAATTCATTCCCGCCATTCCTCTTCTTTTACTTGCATGTTTGTTTGTTTTAATTTTTTATTTAAGATAAATAAAAATGTTTTAATTTTTAATTTTTAATATGTAAACTATTATTTAAGACAAAATATTAAATTGATCTCTTATGTATTAGTGCTTGCACCTTGCCATTTATATTTTCAAATAAAAAAATATTGTTATAGTTGAAAAAAAAAAAGGTCAAGTTGTAATACACGATAAGGAAAATTTGGTGTATGTGTATGCTATTTGTTTGCATTTATAGGAGCATGTTGCAATTTTAAAAATCTTGTTGATCATGTAGGCTTAATTATGTTCAGTACATGTATGTCATGATCTACAATGATAATAAAAGAAGATTGTCATGACCGGAAATAAACAAATGTTATTTTTATCCATGTTTTATTGTGGGTCTTTCTTGTCTAGATGATAATTAAAGAGATGCTTTAGTAATGAAACACAAAACTTATGCTTGTTCTATTCGTGAGCCACAAGAATTTAAACATATGACAATCTTGTCAATATTAATGACTACACAAACACTAACAAATAGGCTTATGAATTCTTTGTTGTAACTTTGAGCATTACCTACTAGCATAAATTATTAACATGTCGAGATAAAATGACTTGTTCTAACAATTGATATACTCTCATGTGTCAACATATAGTATCAATTAAAATATCTTGATAAAAATATTGATTTGATGAACTAGCATATTATCAAATGTTAGTACAGAGGAGTAATAGTAATTTATTTAGTCTTTGATTAGGTGTGGAAAAAAATTCTCATTGTGTCTTGCAATAAAAGTAAGCTCTTTTCTTACAATTTTCATTTCTATTTATGCATTGAAATTCTCAAACAACTTTTCTTGTATGGATACTTGAATATATTGCATACATTTATTTTAGATTATAGTAGTGGTAATATATGCCAGGAAGATGGAGAGTGGAAAACCCCATGGGAGAAGAACAAAGATTCGAGATGAGCAAAGAAAATTATAGAGTATAAGAGAAGGGGGATCAAACAAGAACTATAGTAAGACACCAAGCCTTGCAAGGGTTTCTTGTATTATTCTTGCCAATCACATTTGTTTAAAAAAAATCAAATCCCTCTTACGAAACTCATTCTCTATGATCATGTAATCGTAGCATACAATAAATGGCATTCCTTCTCAATCACTTGAGTCAAACAGTTCACAACCTTGTTTATGCTTTTACATTTCTCATGTATGTATGTCAGAGAAAATGCAATTAAATATTGTTGAATCCAACTGTTCACCTATGGCTTGCATTTATCATGAAGTTTCTAAAGCATTTCACAAAAATAATTTGTGCACGCCCTGTATCGAAGATACCATATTAGTACAAGAGGGAAGGATGTTGAAAATTTGGTCATTTTAGCAAATTACATAATCAAGTGTTAGAATTATAAAGGAGTAATAATAATTTATTTAGTCATTTTGCTTTGGATGACTGAGTATTAGCGACTAACTATTTAGTCATTTATTTGGTCTTTTATTTAGTCATTTATTTGGTAGTTTATTTAATCATTTATTTGGTAGTTTTTTCAGTCATTTATATGGTAGTTTATTTGGTCACTTTTATTTAGTCATTTATTTGGTAATTTATTTAGTCACTTTTATTTGGTGACTAAAAGTGATTTTACCTGGTGACTAAATTAGTCACTTATTTAGTCATTTATACCTGTAAATTGCAAAACAATAGTAGAATATGATCAATTTTAGTCACGTGACCAAAAGTTTTAGTGGTGTGACTAAAATTTTTAGTCACTTAGTCACATATTTGCCAAAATGTACTAGTGTTTGTATTCTCGATCCTATCCTCTAAATTGACACAACAAAAAAATTTGAAACTCTACAGGATCGTTTGGATAAAAGGCGGGAACACAAGCATGGTGTGCGAGATCACAATCCCACACTTTGGGCCTCTATGGCCTAGACCCTTCTCTGTCTTCTATTCTCTTATGTCTTTTCTCTTCTTCGACAGTCAGCAAGCACGTGGTTTGACCACACAGAAACATTATCTAACTGGTGTAAGTCGTAAGGCAAAATTTATGTTAAAATTGTAACGTGTGTAAACTCGCGAGATCGTTGTTTAACCCGTCAAGAATGTGTACGCATAATTGACCAAGAGGGATCATTGGTATGATTGGTATAACGATTCAAGTCTCCTTATTTTCACACGTATTAAATTCTATTTTTTGACTAACTCGTGGGATTGTTGGTATGGTCTGCAAGATTTCTACTTACATAGGGGTATTTTTGGTGTATGTGCAGGTGAGCAGGATCGCAGGGACAAAAGGCAGGATCCCTGATTAACTTTTTTTAAAAATAGAATCAACTCACACTTTGATTTAGTTTTCTAAATTTGACATTGTATGTACTCACATCATCTCACACTTTTTTGGGGCTCTAAAATTAGCATTGATTAAAATTGATCAAGCAATCAAATATTTGAATTTGGGCTCTTAAAATTGAATAAGAAATCAAACATTTGGATTTGGGCTCTTAAAATTGAACAAGCAATTAAACATTTCTTTTTGGGATTTTAAAATTGGACAAGGAAATCTAGCGCTTCCTTTTAGGTTTAAAATTGAACAAATTAAATCAAAACACTTGGACTTGGAGCTTAAAAATAACATCTTTGTGGTTTGCTTATGTTTTAGGAATTAGAAAAAAATTCCTAACTTGATGGGATAATTAACCACATACTTGAAGTCTTTGGTGCACTTGCACAAAATCTATAAGAGCGCAACCTCACATCATACATTATCCTCTCTCGCTGGCTCTCGTGGTTGTTGGTGCAAGAGAAAAATCATTGTGACTGCGCAAATTTTTTCTTTTCAGAGGGCCTTCTGTTAAGGAAAAATCTCATGGGATCGACCCAAGTGCGAACAAGGCAAAGCTAGCTTTTTTCGACCCACTATAATCAAACACCTTATTTAGATTAAAGTCTCAAAGGTCAAAGATATGTTATCCCTGGTCTCCTCTGGGGTCTATAGGACCTAAATAGCAATTATGGTACCACAAGGCCTTGTATGATTCATAAGATATCTTTAAATGGATGCACTCCCTAGACACGCCCTGGAGTAGTAACCTACATGATTTACCTCTGAAAGTATCATAATCTTTGTGCAAGGAGGGGGAATAATCTCTCTTGAAGAATAAACTCACCATATGTATCCCCTTGATCATTTTAAAGTAGATAATACAACATTGAAGGTCTCATGGTTTAGTCTCCTTTGACTGTATTGTGCATATCTCTTGCAAAAGGCAAAACATGAGTGCCCTATAAGGGTTGACACGACTGTGTGAGATGAAGGGATATTAAGTGTGGGCAAAGGTTTTGATGACTCGTCCAATTCCTTAGGGTAAATATTTCTTGAACTGTTTCCATTGTGTTGACCAAGTAAAAACATTTTTTGAACATACACAAATTGAAGTCTTTGCAACCAGTCTTTTTCCAAAGAGATAAAAAACAAAGAAGTCCAAAACTACGTTGTTCTCACAAGGTTTCTTTGTCCTATTGGTTCCCAAATCAATAGTTTGGAAATCTTTCAAAGTGTACTAAGCTTTTCTATCAAGCCCTCCTAGTGATTTGGCCAACTAACGAGTTTTGTCCTTTAGAGGATTGAACTCCTGCACTTTAGGCTCTGTAGAACCAAGGCAGGTATGCCTACACTTCAACTATTCTCCAAGTTTAAGCTTTTTATAGAATATATGTTCTTCTTATAATGATTTTGTATATGCTATCTCAAAAGGGCATTGAGTTCTGAAATAAGAAAATTCCTCTATCTTCTCCTATCTTACTTGTTTCTACTTCCTTATATCTTACTAATTTTATCTATCTTCTGTTTTACTTGACTTTTGATCTCTCTTACTTCTGATTTGTAACTATCCTTCTAATTACTGTTATTAATTTATCTTCTAACTGTGATATCACCAATTCTCTACTTCTAACTTTATTCTTTCTTATCTTACTCCTACTAATAAATTTTATCTTTATGATTTTGGTTTTGATTGTTTGAGATAATTGACCAGTTCCTTCTTCCTATTGGGTTGCAGATTTACTCTCCTCCTTAACCTTAATGTATAACCTCTATGAGACAATTTTTTAAGACCACCACTTGGATGACCTTGCCAACTATTCTAACCTTTAATGCCTTCGATCATTGCACACATCACAATTAGTTATATTGAGTTTAAATTTTACTTGAAAAGGCTAATAGAACAAAATAAGTATGGATAAAAAATTCTCATACAATTTTTGATAATTAAATTGCAATGTATACAAAATAACTTCTCTGCAAAAAAGACTCAAGATAGCTCATATTTACTTGAAATAAGAATCACAGAGGAACTGATTAACTCAGAGAATTCATCCATAAATTTTAAAACTAAAGCATTGTTATTATATTAATATTGCAAATTTCTTTAACAGCTGATGAAGTATGTCTTCTATCCTATTCTTCTTATATCATTAAAATACAAAATGGGTCCATATATATGTGTGTGTGTGTGTGTGTGTGTGTGTGTGTGTGGACCTAACATCGCTTCATGAGAGATCATGTCTCTTCAAAAGATAACTAGCTTTCTAAACAGTTAATTAACTATCCCTAAAGAAAAGATTAATAGCCCCCAAATGGTCGATGTATTCCTGGCTTTTGTGAACCTCCAAATTAGAATATAACAGTAATATGGTGTAATCCTTGTACAATTGATCAAAATTATTTAAAATAAAAGGTAATGCATCATCTTTTCTCAAAGCTTCCTGCATAATTCTGGGTCGTTCATTAGTTAACCTTTGTGTCCATTGTTCCAAGGGAAGGAGAATCCCCTCATGCATCACCTCAGGTAGCAACTTTGTTTCTTCTTCCAACCTCTTTATTGCAGCCTTCAAATCATTATAGAAATCATCATGTATTCTTTGTAATTCCTTCCCTCTTGCTATTGTGTTTGCAGACAGTCACTTATTTTTTCCATCTTCTCATTAAGCTTCTCCCTTAATCAAATATGTTCATCCAAAGTTTTAACTCTACCACAATATGTCTTCCAATAATTTTCAGAGTGGACCAACAGATACCTGTACCTATGATTTAGTATTCCTTCAATCATTTTTTATATTTCTTCTACTGATTTCTTCTCTGTGTTGTTTAATCTCTTTTCAAGATTTTCCAATTTGTATCTCCAACAATTAGCATCTTGCAAGGCCACAATAATCTTTTGTTCCTGTTCAAAGTCCCAGGAAGGGTCCATCTCTAAATATTTCCCTTGTGAAGATTCTCCCTTCTCCCCTATTTGTGTAGCTCTTTGTTTCTAGTGTTGCTTCTCTTCTTCAGATCTCTCATACATGCATTTATACATGTTCCTTTCTGTGACCATGAACTCAATTTAAGAATGAGTCATATGAGCCACATCAATGTTCAATTTGGATGTAGCCAAGGGGTCAATTTCACCAACCCCTCTGTACCATCATGTGACCAAAAGTCTTTTTAGTATCAATCAAAGGTGGTCTTTTATCTCAAGGATATAATCACATTGGAGCAATGCCTTTTGCTTAGGATCATATCTTAATCCCATATATACCTTCTCCACTTGCTCAATCAATAATATCTTCTTTGGATCAAATTGTTTAAAAAAACTATAAAAAACCATTGCAGACCTCATGTCCCAACCCTCATATATGATGATCCTTGCTTCCTTGGGAAAAGGCCTTCCCTTTTGTGGGGTCATTTTACTCATCTATGTTTTAATATCATCCTGTAACATTTTTAGAACATCTTCTTCATTAGTTTAGTCTTAATCACCCGACTGGTTCCTGAGAAGATTACCCTTGTTCTGGTACAAGGAAGTCCTAAATTCAGGACGATTAATGAAGTCTTCATCAGAACAAATTGATCATGCTCCATCTTTCAGAAGTCTCCATTTTCCTCTGTATATAAGGGATCAACATTAATAATAATTTCCTCTTTCATTTGCAATTAGGGTCCCTACTCAATAGGTATATCTCTTCCTAGAAGTATATCGTCAAAGTCACCTTTAGGATTTGGAGAAATATTTGCAATGGGTGTCATTTTTCTAATAGGTTGGGGTATTTCTCTGAAAACATATAAAGGAACATTATCTAGAATCTCTTCTTCATGCTCTAGTAACCCGTTAGCCTTGTCTAATGGATAAGTAATATTCCTCAACACTTGTAAATTGATTTTATCCTTTCTCAGTTTCCATTCTTAAGTCTTTTCCAGCTTAAAGTATGTGTTCATTTTCTTCACAAACTCTTCCATTTCCAAGTTTCAAATTAGATCATCAATCAATAGAGTAGTCTGTTCATAAGCACGTTGTTTTTGGGACACTTTTTCTCTTAGTATGTATCCTTTAGGATCAAAATTTATTATAGGCTCACCAGCCAAAAAATGGTAGTAACCCAATCTCAAATCAATCAGATCATAACTCCCCCTACTCTTCACCATAAAATACCAAAAGATAAGCACCCAGGAAAGATTGACTTTTTTCCATAAGGGATTAAATGCAATACATTAGATGTAGCCAATTGTTTTATTATCTCAAGATATGCAATCCTTTTTGGGATAGTCTTAGGAAGATCATAAGGGTCCCCTTGAAATGCATATGCCCTTATCCTCGTGTAATCAACAAAAGCATACCAATCACCCTAATTATGGTCCATTGTTCTTTGTTCATCAAAATCCCTTGGCCTAAGAAATCTTTTAATCTTTGTAGACAAAGTTTAGTCATAAGGTTGTCCCATCAGTTTCATCAATGGCTTGACAAAGTATTCTTCGAAGCACATGTATTGTGAATAAGTTCACCTTTGATCCTAAATTGTTAACTACATCTGCACTGGTTGGTGTACTCCCTATATGTTGTATTCTCTAATTTGCAAATCTTCCTTCCAAAAAAATTTCTCCTGGCCAATATATAAGAACATATACATGAGAAGGGAGTAGTGCTTGAAATAACAATTGTTGAAATCACTCCTCAACCTCTCTAGGTGATGACAAGTCTGGTATGCAATAAAGGAGGCATAATAAAAAAAATTGTGCATCTTTGGATTGAATATCCATTGTCACAACCATAGTCGCTACATCCATTGTGTATCTTTGGATTGAATATCCATTGTCACAACCATAGTCGCTACATCCTCAATTCCAAACACATGTCCGACCGAGAGGTAAGTGTAACCAACATATGGATGGAATAGCATTAAATCAAAAGGAGGTTTATTGTTATCTTCAAATATCCTACAAATTTTTACATCCTCTATTCTATGCATAGGAAGTACCCATATTTTGTAAGTACTCTCTAGGCAATAATATTCATCCTTAAACATGGACACATCAATATTGTTTTCTAATCCTAGATCAAGCTCAAAAACCCTCTAAATTATTTCCTTATTGATTGGTACCATAGGGTGTGAGTCCTTATCATACACAATCTTAGTCTTTGGTGTTGGAAATACAATATTGGGAAAGAAAGATACTGAGAGGGCGGGGGGGGGCTGAAACAGATCTTGAAAAAATTGATCCACAATCATATAAATATGTAATCAATCTATCATCTAGTAGCATCCATGATAGTAAATTAATAACAAAATACACATAATTTGGTAACCCAGAAAACCAAATAGGTAAAACTGGGGTGGGGATGACACCCACAAATTCTTCATTACTATAGCAATAAAGTGTGCCTATTAGGGCTACAAAATTTTGATCACAATATGCACTCTGATGCTGATAACAGATCTCCTCTTTATAATGCCTTTTCTAATCTTATAATCTGATATGTCCTTACTCTGCTGCTCACTTCTCTTCTACTCTACTAGATCTATGCTTCTTATCAAAACAAGCCTTCATACAGCTCTCATGTATGTATGCACCTTCTCTCTGTGCTCTCCAAACATTTTTTAGATTAGGGTAAGAAGCAATCTTATTATACTGTTTGAATCTGGCGAATAGATCTAGATCAAGGATCAAAAATAAAACTTATGCCTCCTAGGCATTCCAATTTTCTGATTGGCTACATGCCAGGCATAGGATAAAACAATTAAATGCATAATTAACTCTGTAGATAATATTAAATGCTTCACATATGTCGGACCAATACACCCATAAGTCAGCCCAAACATATTACCTTAGACTTTGTTTCATATCTAACATGTATGTCAAAACTGTCTTGCTTGACACTTAAGTCTCTGGCACTCGGCACGGAATTTTCGGATAGCTCAGCATCTATGATCTATTCTTCTTGGCAATGACTTGCCAGGTAGCTCGACCTATACTGTTTTAGCTCGGCTGTAGTGGTAGCTGACCAAAACTGCCTGAATAAATGACTAAGTGTGGACACTAAATGATCAACAAAAACTTAGAGATTAACAATCTCCCCCTTTGATATTTAGTGGCAAAAACACTTATCATTTCTTTTACATCCACAAAACTACCTAAGTACATACAGTACTCCCCCTTTGATTATACTTCATACTTAATAGATTATCTACATAATATACATGCCTTCAGCAAAAATATATATATTATACCTTCGGCTCACCTACTCCTTCCTTTCCTGATTCCCCCTTATTTTTGTCACTGATAGCTGGAGGGTTTAGGTTGTACTTATCAAAAAAATATTTATGAAGTTGAAGAATTAATGCAAATGAAGTGTCCCAACTATCTTTAACAAACTTCATAATTCCCAACTTAACTTCTAGCTCAACAGCTAGATTTACTAAACTTTCTACAGTAGAGAGATGAGAGTCTCTCTTTACCAATTCTCTTGTAGCTGTAAGTTCTTTCTGCATAACCTTTAGACGAGGTATCAGATTAGCCTGAATCGTAATCAATTTTGCCCTAATTTGGCCATCTTCAGCCATAAGCTCGGCTAACCTCCTCTGTGTATGAGTTAACATATTGAAATGAATGGAGCTAGAGCTAGCCTCCATGTTCAGTGAACTTGCAGTTGACTTCATATCCAGTTGCAATTTCTCAATTAACTGCTGATTTTCTTTGGTGAAGAAAGATTCATCACATAGTATTTTGTACAAAGAAAATACATTGTTTGCAACTGCTTCTAGAATTTCAATGAGAGAAGAAAGTTCAACCTGTTGTGTAGCTATCTTTTTAGATATCTTTTCCCGTACTTTGTTCTTGAACTTTCTCTCAGACCATTGCAATAGTTTGTCTTTTGCCTCGATATTATCATCAGTCACCTTTTATACAATGTGAACTAGTTGTTCTAGTATAGGTGCCTGGTCATTTACATCATCCATATCAAAAGAATTTACAAAAATATCTTTGATGTCATGCAGTACTTGCTTCTGCTTCTGTTCTCTCTTCATTTCTTCCTGTCTCTTCTTCCTCTTCAAAAGTTCTTGAAGGGTCTAAATCTACTCGTATGAAAAATTCTTAGGATCCCATTTGGGAATCACAATTACTTCATCTAAGGTGACATTTAGTCCCAGTGACTTCTTCTTATTTATCTTCCTCCTTTTGGGCTCAGGTGAGCTGTCAATCGGCTTAGTTTCAATAATTTCCTTTCCTTTGTTAGTAAGCAATTCAGTTGTTGACTTCATCTTAATCAAGATTTCCTGCTGGTCAGGTACATTCCCCATTTTGGGTCCAGTGGGGGTAGATGAAGCAGAGTGTGGTAGGTTTACCAACACTTGTATAGCCTCTTTTTCTTTAGGCTTGTCTCCAGTTACTTCCATTTTGTCTCCGTTGTTTAAAAATGTCTAAGCAACCTCTAGGATAGGTGGATTTTCAGTATTTACCTCTTGATCTTCTGGTTTCTCTTTCTCGGCTCCTTCATTTTTCTCTTCATCGACCTCAGTAGCCTTGATAGGCGATTTGATAGTTGTGTCTACCGGCTCATCCTGATCCTCAGCATCCACATTGCTAACATTGGCCAATGTGGTGTCAATGGGACTATCCATTGTCAAGTCTGTAACTTGCTCATCACCTATTTCCTTTTGTGTTTCAGTTTCAGTTTTTGTTTGATTAGTGGTGATTTTGTCAGAGGTTCCTTCATCTGTTTTCTTCTCTTTTGGAATTGACAACCCAAAAATATCTTTACAAATTTGAGTACTTTGTTGTACTACTCCTTCAATATCATTCTTCAAAATAGCATGAGCTCTATATTTGGGTACAAACTTTTGCTTGTATTGATCAACAAATTTTGCTTTCTGTTTCTTTGTCAATTGTGGGATGACTCTATCCAAAGTTGCTTCCCTAATTTGCCTTTCAGTCATCAATGCAAATTCCCATTTACTAGATAAGAAATCATAAATTTCTATAGGGACATTATTCCCTATCTCTATAGGTGTCAATTTGAATGTACTCATCATGTCTAATAGAGCTTCTTGTAACTTGACCTTATTCTCTATACTTTGATTTTCATATTTGATAAATTTAAATCCAGATAGCCCAGTTGAACTTCTAATGTTCTTGCATACCTCATCAATGTTTATAGGATGTTTGAATGATGTTGTAGGTATGTTGCTCAGCACATCAGCATCTATTTCCTCATCTTCTTCATCACTCAAGATTAGTCTCCTTTTCCTTGGTCTTTTGGCAAAACTGCTAAGCACAACTTTGGTTTTGACTTGTTTCTTTTTCCCTGAGCTGCTCTCGGAAGCATTCTTCCTTGTGTATACTAATGTTCTCACCACAGGAGGTGAAATAGTTGATGCCCTGGTCCTTGGTCTGTTTACAAAAGAAAGGGTAGCCTAAGGTTTAATTTTGCTTACTTTGGTTGCCTTGGAAACCATTGGTTGTTTCCCTTTCCCCTTAACGACTACATCCTCTTCAGACTCAACTTCTTCTTCTTCTTCTTCACTAGGTATGTCTTCTCCTCGTCGAGTAGTTAAACCTAGAGAAGCATCATCTGCTTCCTCATCACTTGCAATGCCAACCAGATTTTTCAGATTCTTTACAATATTTTTCCTCTTTCTTTCCATGGTGCCAACCTTTAGGTTCATAGAAATTTTTTCCTTGGCTTCTTCATAATTACCAAAATATTTACCAGTACTATCAATTTCCTCTGCTAGTAAAGTTGTTGTGGCTGCAGATGTTTCATCTATGTTTACTTCATAAGGTAATGGCCTTAACCATGATACCCTAGGTACTACAGCCTGAACATAAGTGTAATCTGTGTCAACTAGAAAACACAACTCCTCATAATGTTGTTCCACTAATGAACTAGGAATTTTGCTTCTCAGTCTCATACTTTTCTTGAACTCCACAAAGTATGTTCCCATCACATTATCAAAATTATCACCTAACTGTTGAATCAGTACATTTATCTGTTGGGTGATAGGTCTATCTATTTTCCATACTATGTTTCCATAGGTAGGAAAAGTATTTTGAACATAGAAAAATATGCATACAAGTAAGGATCCGAACTTACACACAGAATTCTTTGCTTTCCTGATTGATGCAAGGTTCTCGACAAGCTGTGTTAGCTGTAGCTCAGCTAGGTTGTATGTATGATCCTTTTTTGATGATTTTCCATGCTTGGTCTATTGCAATGGAAGGTACGCTGTCCAGTCAGCTTGACTGATAGAACTTGTGATCTATAACCCTCACAGCAAAATCAAGTTCTAGGTCTTCGATGGTGGAAATAGGCATTCCCCTTTTGTTCCATATAGCTTTAGTGACCTTCTCTATGTCTTCTTTACTCTAACATTTCATGGTCCTTTTCCCATTGATATTAGGGTAACCAGTTACATGACGTATGATATCCTTGGTAATCTTTACTGGTCCATGATGAGCCTCTCAAAAGGCCATCTTTTCCATGTGTTTACTTTCCTTTTTCAGCATTTTGTTTTCAAAGCAGAAACTTTAAACTTATGGTTCTTATATATTTTATATGTAAGGACATAAGTACGTAAAATGGATGGTAAAAACATAATGTATTTGCTTGGAACTGATAGATAGAAGTTGAAGGATATAAGTGATTGCATGTTGAATAGATAGTCCTTTTTCCCTATGCTATATTTATGGGTAGTCTCCAAACTGTAGTCGAATGTTGTGCAAGAATATTGAATGAAATCTCACACTTCTTTCTTAGTATTAAATGATAAAATATATTTATGCATCAGAAGTTATTTATGCTAACCATTTTGTAGGAGTCAAGTCATGGCACATTTAAGAATTCTAGCATGGCGTTGAAAGGGTCAACGACAACCTTTACCTTCAGAAGTGCCAGCATAAACCAAGGAATTAAGTAAGGCGGTTAAAGATGGGTGTGTCGCAGAACTCTTGTGGAGGAATGAGTCAGTTTAGTTCCTGAGTAGACACCGCGTGTAGATCTAGAACCACTGCATGCTATATTTTGGGAAGAACTTGAAGACCTACTATTGTTGTTCAAGATTTCTGTTATGAGCACGATGTATCCATTAGTGATCCTCATTAATGGAGTGATCCTAGATTTA
>MU224527.1:2438880-2451587 GCA_018584345.1 Thuja plicata | reverse complement strand
TACTATTGTTGTTCAAGATTTCTGTTATGAGCACGATGTATCCATTAGTGATCCTCATTAATGGAGTGATCCTAGATTTAGGTAGTAGTGTAGTTCCTCCTTAAATAAGTGGAATTCTGTAGTTCCACGGGGGAGTTAGTTGATATAATTTCTGGAATAGAATTTGGCATTGTAGCACTGTTTATTTTCCAAGTACATTTCCTCCATGAATGAATAGAGTGCATAATTTGAGTTTTAGTCTCTTATCTTGATTTCATTTCTATTCAATCATCCAAGGGGGCCCACTTGGTGAGTGAATCATTTTATTAGATTAGAAGTTATTTCCTTGCTCATTAAGAAGTAAGTAGAACTATATTGTTCCTGCAGCCACTAGTAACAGAACTGGTGCACTGTTCCTGTAGCATAGGCGAGCAGAGTAACCCCTACTCGTGATTAATTTTTTCTTAGCATAATTGAATTAAATTGAGATAGTATAGATTCCTGAAGCATAATGTATTTTGATTCCATAGGTTTAGCAATGAGAATCAAGCAGGTTTGAAGCATATACTTTGCAAACACCATTCCAAGTTTACGTCCCTGGTCGATAATTAAATGAGACTAAATAATCTACTTAGCAACCATTTAGGGTGTTGAATCCTAAAGTAGCAGTCCAATGCTATGTGTTTCTAAGATGATTGTTTGGCCAAGCATTTTTGGTGCTGCTACCAGGGATGGTGTTAGTTCAAGCCCACTTTGGTGTTCATGATTCCAGTTTTTATAATATAGGATTTAATTTCAAGCAAGCATTTTATGCATAGAAGAAGAGATCCTCACAGAAGATTCCTTTCTCGTCAATACCAGGCTGAACCATTTGATCTTTTTAACCCTGAGCCTAAAGAACCCCAAGTAGATAGTGAAGAAGAGGACCTGTTTGAAAATCCATTTGCAGACGCCCAAGGAGAAATTTCATCACCCTCATCCTCTGAAGAATCGCTACATTTAGAAGTCTTTTTTGATGAGCCTAAGTATCATGACAACCCATTAGCTCTTATTATATACCAGCCACCACCACAACAGCAACCAGGCCCCCCTCCAAGGATGGCTCAGCCTACCTTTCCCTTCCCAATTCCTCCTTAATAAGGAAACCAAAACCTGAAGAGCATTCCAGCCGCTGCACTACCAAAATTCTACAGACTTATCACTGAAGATCCAGAGACCTTCCTCTTCGAGTTCGATATCCTCTGCAGGAGCTACGACTACACAACTGATGCCCATAAGATAAAGTTGTTTCCATCAACTCTTAAAGAGGCTGCTCTAAGGTGGTTCATGAGCCTCGGAGCTAATGCCGTAGAAAATTGGAATGCCATGAGAAACATGTTTCTTGCAAAATATAAAGAATATTGTAGAGGATGAGATTTAAAAGGAGATGACATCTTCAAGATGTCGCAGAAAGAGGATGAAACCTTGGAAGACTATGTTTCCAGGTTTATGTTTAACTTGCAATGCAATGCTCAACACCAGTTGAATGAGGAATCACATAAACATCTGTTCCTCAAAGGTGTCAATGAAGGAAGCATAGAAGCCTTGGACCTTATGGCTGGTGGCGATATCACCCAGAAAAATTGGGCAAAGATCAAGACCATATGTATGAATTACTCAAGGGCTATAGTAAAAAAGGAAGAGGATTAAGGGACCTACCTCAAAAGACAAATGGCTCCGGAGTGTCTAAGATAGAACTGCCCAACCTCCTATCTGACTTCAAGCAGGCCATTATCAATGACATGGCCACTCAGCTGGACACCATGCAAGCCCAAAGGAAGAAAGATGACACAGAAGCTATGCTAGCTGAATTTTGCTCCCACTGCAGGGAGAAGAAAAGAAACAGTAAATGCAAAATTGTTGCATCCGTGGACACTACTTCAATGCCCACCGAGTTCAAAGCAATAGATGAGGAGAATGGAGAAGTCTTTTACGTGGCTCAAAGGCGACCATGGGCTCAGAGACAAGGTATGCCTCAAGACCCCTTAAATCATTTTGGTTATAATAATAATAATAATAGTAATCAGTGGCAGAATCAAAACCCCCATAATTATGTCCCTCAAGGACATAATTGGAATAATAACTGGCCCAACCAGAAGCCACAGTATAACCAAAACTTTCAACCGTAGTTTAACCCCTATCAACAACAGTTTAATCCATATCAACATCAGTTTAATCCATACCAATAGCTGCAACAGAATAACCAATGGCAACCACATGGTAATTGGCAACAACAACCTCAGTGGAGACCCAATCAGCCTAATTAGTAGCAAGCTATTATGCCTCCACCTTAGCAACAAGCTATTATGCCTCCGCCTCCTGTAGCCAATAATAGTCCTCAGAAACTACAACTGCCTGTGCAACCAAATCCAAATCCAAATAACAAGCAGCAAGCATATTCACTGCAAGTGAATGATATCCACCTAAGATCAGGGACCACATTTCCTGCACCAAGAGCACCCATAATAACTGATGTTTCTGATACTGAGGAAGCTTCTGACAATCAAAATACTGTTGTCCCACCTATTGCACCACCTATTCCAGTTCAGAAAATCCCACCTTTTCCTCAGAGATTGGCCCAAACTTCAGTATCCCCTAAAGAGAATACTATTGCAAATGACCTGATTGACCAACTAAAGAAAATGAATGTCCAAATACCATTATTAGATGCCCTCAAGGAAATTCCAATCTATAATAAAGCAATCAAGGAAGTTTGTATCAAGCACCCTGGTAGGAAGAAGAAAGATACTGATACTGTCCATGTCCTTGGACAACTTTATGATCTCATGCTTAGTAAAGCCTTGATGCCTAAATACTCTGATCTAGGGAGTCCAGTGGTTACCATTCACATTAATGGTATACAAATACAAAATGTCTTGGTTGATCTAGGAGCCTCCATTAATGTTATGACTATGGATGTGTTGTTAAGGCTTAGTATCATGGTCTCACAGGAGGAGGATGACATACTAGTAGCGATCCTTATGAACCAGTATGACTTTGAAGAACCCTCATGTCATGACCCTAACTATTCTCTACAAACCATATTGCCCAAGAAGTCTTCATCCAAGTCTCCTGCAACACCTGATTATCTCCATACTTTGTTACCCCATGAAATAAAGTCACCTTCTTTTGCAGAAGTTCTTATGTTGGATAAAGTTAAAAGAGTGCAGATTGCCTCAAGTAGGGAATTGAATGTCAATAAAAATCTCACTGAATCTCATATGTCTAGCCTTGTTCAGATTTTGCAAAAGAGTCAGCAAGCTTTTTCATGGGACTATACTGACATGAAGGGGATTGACCAAAAATTGTGTGCTCATAAGATTTATATTAGTCCTGAGTCCAGACCTATTAGGAAACCTCAAAGAAGAATAAACCCTACATTAAGAGATGTAGTAAATGTTGAATTGCAAAAAATTCTCCAAGCTGGCTTCATATATCCCATTTCTGACAGTCAGTGGGTCTCCCCTCTTGTAATCATCCCCAAGAAAGGTGGAAAATGGCAAGTTTGTGTGGACTATAGGGAGTTTAATAAAGCAACCAAGAAGGATCACTTTCCATTGCCCTTTATTGACCAAGTACTTGACAACCTTGCTGGCAAAAAGTATTTTTCATTTTTGGATGGTTTCAATGGCTACAACCAGATCTAGATATCACTAGAAGACCAGGATAAAACAACGTTCGCCTATCCATGGGGAACATTTGCTTATTCTGTCTTACCATTTGGGTTATGTAATGCACCTGCTACTTTCTAGAGGGCAGTGATAAGTATTTTTTCTGAAATTGCTGCTGACTATGTTGAAATATACATGGATGATTTTATTGCATATGGAACTACATTCAAAGAGGCTTATGCTAATTTGGAAAAAGTTCTTCAAAGATGTCAGGACTACAATCTCTCACTTAATAGTGAGAAGTGTTATATGATGATGGAGGAGGTAGTTGTCTTAGGGCATTACCTCTCATCCTTTAGTATCCAAGTTGATCCTGCAAAGATTGAAGTAATCGTCACACTCCCAACCCCAGCAAAGCAGAAGGATGTCTAGAGTTTTCTTGGTCATGCCGGTTACTATAGGAGATTTATCAAGAACTTCAGCCAACTTGCCGCTCCATTATATAATCTATTGAAGAAAGAACCAGAATTTGAATGGACACCAGACTGTGAGTCATCATTCGAGCAGTTGAAGGATGTGTTGATAAAGACCCCTATTCTTAGAGGACCAGACTGGAAGCTGCCCTTTCATATCCACACAGATGCATCTAACTATGCAATTGGGGCAGTGCTGGGTCAAAAAGAAGGAATAGTTGAGCACACCATTTATTACATCAGCAAAAATTTGCAAGGTGCAGAACTAAATTATACTGTTACTGAGAAGGAACTTCTTGCTGTAATCTATGCATTAAATAAATTCAGACATTACATAACTGGTTATGAAGTATTTGTTTATACTGATCACTCAGCGATCAAATACTTGATGAATAAACTGGCCATTTCTGGTAGGTTAGCCAGGTGGTTACTCCTCCTATAGGAGTTTTATTAACTATCATTGATAAAATAGGAAAAGCTAATGTCGTTGCTGATTTTCTCTCTAGATTACAAGTTCCTGATGATCCTGCAGCAATTGATGATAGCTTCTCAGATGAGCACCTATTCTCTCTTGCAACTTACAATCCATGGTATGCTGACATCGTAAACTACCTTGCTACAGGACGAGCACCACCTCATTTCTCACCCCGTGAACGACGGCTGCTGGCTGAGAAAATTTTCAACTTTTCATGGATATCTAGATTTATGTTCTACACAGGTCTTGATCAAGTCACCCACAGATGTGTCCGTGAAGATGAGACCTATGAAATCCTTCGGGCATGTCATGATGAGCTGTGTGGTGGCCATTTTGCTAGAAAAAGAACAACATACAAGGTAAATTGAAAACTGGTTATTATTGGCCTACATTACATAAAGATGCAACTAAGAATACCCGACACTGTGATCAATGCCAAAGGATGGGACATCCCATGAAGACTGATGAAATGCCCCTGCAGCCTTGGGTGGTGGTAACATTTTTTGACAAATGGGGCATCGACTTTGTTGGGCCCATTGAGTCATCCTCACATGGTAAGTCTTATATCTTAGTATGCACTAATTACGCCACAAAATGGGTTGAAGAAAAAATAATGAGGCATGCAAGGGACCATAAGGTAGCAGAGTTTCTGTATGAATTTAATTTTACTAGGTTTGGAGTGCCTCAAGAAATAGTAACAGATCAAGGGGCACAGTTCACCTCTAACCTTATTGTTGAATTGATGAATGAGTACACGGTGAGGCATGGTAAATCTTCACCATACCATCCTCAGGCCAATGGATAGGCTGAGATCACAAATTAGGAGATAGGGTCCATTCTGACCAAAATAGTTGTCATTCACAAAAAGGATTGGGCTACTCGACTTCCTGAAGCCATCTGGGCTTATTGCACAACTTGGAAAACCACTACTGGATTCACTCCTTTTGAGTTGGTCTACGGGAAATATGCATCCATGCCTATTGAGTTTCACCATAAGACTCTCAGGACACCATTGGAATTGGGTATTAACCTGAACAAAGCACAAGAGGACAAGCTCCTGTAGCTCAATGGATTGGATGAATGCAGGAAATTTGCACTTCATAACACAAAACTGATTCAAAAGAAGCGAAAGAAGTGGCATGATAGATTCATAAAAGATAAAAAAATTTCCATTGGCGATTGGGCATTTCTCTATGATTCAAGATATCAGCATACTCCTGGAAAATTTCAAACCCGTTGGTTAGGGCCCTATGAAATAGTCTTAGTATTTGATAATGGTGCCATTCAGCTCTCTACAATTGATCCTGCCAGATTCAAACTCCTTGTTAATGGGCATCATCTAAAGATATATCACAAGCCTGAGAGTTGCCAAGACTTCCTATAGCAGTTCCAGCAGAATTCAGACAATGCTCTTCCTGCAGCAGAAACATCTGGGTCTTCCACCCATATTTATGCCAAGCTGTGATTTTATTCTAGCTTCCATAATAAACACTTCACTTCCGTGATTTGCTTTCTTCGTAATAGAAATCTACATCATCTCTCTCTCTTCCACGTGTCTGCACCATCGCATCACTCCATCAGTGCCTGTCGCCTAGCATTACACTCTTCCTATAGCACCTCAGGTTAGTAACACATACTTTTGCACATAACTTATTTTATTGTTTTATTATTTTGAAATGAGTGTACTTTTCTTTTCTATTCTAGCACACAATGGCCTGGTGGGACCCATGCCTTATACTTAGTTGGGGGGAGGGGTTATTTAATTCATGCTTGTTTCAATAATTCCAAATTGATTTTAGCAAGTGAAAAGGAAAAAAATTTCTTTCTTTCTTGTCTTTTCATGGTGACCGTCGTCATGTGGGAGCTTATCTGTCCTTCAGTGGTTAAGTCATCATGATCTAAAAGTTGATTTGAAAGCAAATTAAAGTAAGGATCACTTAATAACGACAATTTTGTGACATTTTCGGGTGGTAAACCTTGACACGCGTGAATGTATTTATGAAAATCATTTGAAGTAATGCTTGCTTGCTTACAATTAAAAGCTATCATGTACTTCAATTTTTCTCAGAAATTAAAACAAAAAACATCTTGCGTCCATAGGAAGGCCTCCATTTTTTTTTTCAATTTTTTGTAGCAACTGAGCATATCCTGCAGAGCTATTTTCTTTATCATTTGCAATGGGCGAAGACCTTCAGAGGTACAAGCCAACAAATCATCAAGTGTTACTTGGGGACCCGTCTGCCTGTGAGCTGTTTCAGAAACGAGGATGGCTGGATTACTATTTAAGCCTTAATGGCTTCGATGACGAAATTGCTTTTCAATTTCTGAATACTTTGAACGATGGGTTTGCAATAGTGAAAGGTCTGAGGGTTGAATTTTCAGAAGATATCATGGCAGAGGTTACAAAGTTTCCACAGGAAGGGGAAAAGTGGATAAAGGATATTGACTTGCGCTTAGCTAGGGCACAATTTACCCTGCATAGTGACCCATGGTTGGAGATTGATAAGAAGCAGGGCACTTCAAGAATGTCATTACCCATGGAGTTTTTACAGCCAGCCACATTTATAATATCCTACTTCACCTGTGAGGGATGTTACAAGTACCTGCATGGACTGCATTTCAATATTTTGAGCGCCCTTCGCCATGAAAATAGGCCAGTAAACTTACCTAGTTTTCTTTTTAATATTGTGAAAAAGTAGGTGTCTCTTGTTCAGTCAAGAAAAGCGCAATCTATTTCCCATCACTATTTAATTAAGTTAGTTGTAGAAAGAGAGTTAATTAAATAATCAATTGGGACTTGGGAGGAATTTTGGCTATGGAAGATTTATCACCTAGGGTGGTTGGTCTGAGAGGCTAGGGTGTAGGTAGTAGGGTTAACATGGCAACAGGGGTTCGTAAAGTAATCCATAAAATAGAACCCATTCCTGAAGCATCCTCTTCCAAACCTACCCTATCTAGGAAAAGAGCCTGCAATGATAACACTCCTATTTCTGATAAGAAGGAAAGAAAAACTAGAGAAGTTGTTGCCGCTCCTAACACTCCACCGTCTGAAGAAACTAGGTCTACTGTTGTAAAGGGAAAGGATAAAACCATAGATACAGAGGAAATGACTCCAAAACAACAGCCAATTGATAATGAAAATATGAATAAGATGCCCGAGGAACCCTTGCCTTCTTTCAAGGGGCAACACCAGAAGAACCTCCTGTAGCCATTACGGGGGAGGTGTCCTCCACCAAAAAGAAATGCAAGGAACCTATGAGCTCTTTTCAAAACCCTGTGAGGAAGAGTGCTAGGCTTTCTTCTAGTGCTAGTAAAGCAAGCAAAACCCCTGATTCAATTATAAATGTTGAATCTTCTGAATCTGCAGAGAATTCCTCTTTAGAGGCAATGGCTTCAAACAAAGTAGATACTAATACCCTAGCCCACGTTGTGGATGATGAAGCTATAGTTGATCCACAAGTTGAATACATCCTTATAGACAGTGATAAGGATTCTTTAGAAACAAAGGGATTTTGCAATAATTCTGGTCAAGATTCTGATGACAGTTTAGAGAATCTTCCTCCTGATGAATTTCCTGCAATGAATGAGGACATTATAGAAGAAGTGTTTGAACAATTGATCAAGGACGGATTGGACACATTAGCCAAGGCATCTGAATCATCCTAAGTGAATGATTTGATAAAAACCCTTGTCATTTGGAAAGGAAAAGCTTATATTGATGAATCCTGCCAAGCAAATGACTCAGTAAAAACTTGTGACAAGGGGAAAGGGGCTACTTTCACTAATGTGGAGAAAGTGAAGATCCCTCAAACTGCATCTGGGTGGATTAATGTTCTTCATCAAGAACCCATGCCACCCTCAGATTTATCCACACTGTTAGCAGCAGGATTGAGTTTGCACCGAAATATCACGTGGGAAAAGACACAATGGGAACTGGAGACAGAGAAATTAAAAAGGATAATTGAGGAGTAGGCTTGTCAACTTGAGTAGAAAACAAATCAGATTACAATATTGGAGAGGAGAATTGAGCAGATCATTGAATTGTTTCCTGCAATAATGGCATGTAGGTCACCTTCTCTAGTTTATGCATTGTTCCTTAAGGAAAATTTGTTAACTTTCAATTGACAAGGATTGTTGAGAGATTAAATCCTTCCATTGCTACACCTCACAAATTCTATAATGCCTTTTGGTCAGCACCTATGTCCATCAAGAATCTGTTATGTGAATTATATCTACACAATCTAGCTGTGCCTGACAATAGAGAATGGAATTCAATTCTTTACATAGGAGATGTGTAGTTGAGGGTAGTTATGTCCTGGTTTCAGAATGAGATCAGCAGAGAGCATCAGGATCTCCCATATCAAAGCAGTGAGATAGACACACCCCTTATGATGAGGCCTGAAGTTCAAAGCTCTAGGAAGACATTCCTTGATTGGATCTCAATCACGATGAACCCTAGTGGGTCTCGCAAGGTTCTTCCAGTCAGAGAACAAGGATATGCAGATTAGGAACAACATTCTTCACAAGATGTTGAGGCCGCAATTGCAGTTTGTAGGAAGTGGTGGATAAGGATGCCCCATGACTTAAAAATCAGGGAGCCCCATTCTCCACAGAATTTAACTCTTTCTACTCGCCATGTTCCATGGTTTATAATGCTGGGCTGCACACAACTACATTATTGGACGCCCTTAAGGTTTCAACCTCCAATCTTCCTGTAGCCTTTGCTGGCAATAAATGAGAACGCAGAAGAGCATAATATGGTTAAGGAAAGATAGAGGTGGGACAAACTTCAGAACAACCATGGATACTTCAATTATGTTGTTGATGAACTAGGTGAGAAGATTGCCAGCGACCTGAGGCTTAGGTTCAGGATCCAAAATTTCATGATTGTTGGGGACCAGCAATAGTGCAGTTGGGGGGAATGATGAGCCTCTCAAAAGGCCATCTTTTCCATGTGTTTAATTTCCTTTTTCAGCATTTTGTTTTCAAAGCAGAAACTTTAAACTTATGGTTTTTATATATTTTATATGTAAGGACATAAGTAGGTAAAATGGATGGTAAAAACATAATGTATTTTTCTTGGAACTGATGGATAGAAGTTGCAGGATATAAGTGATTGCATGTTGAATAGATAGTCCTTTTTCCCTATGCTATGTTTATGGGTAGTCTCCTTCTTGTAGCCGAATGCTGTGCAAGAATATTGAATGAAATATCACACTTCTTTCTTAGTATTAAATGATAAACTATATTTATGCGTCGAAAGTTATGTATGCTAGCCATTTTGTAGGAGTCAAGTCATGGCACATTCAAGAATTCTAGCATGGCGTTGAAAGGGTCAACGACAACCATTACCTTCAGAAGCACCAGCATAAACCAAGGAATTAAGTAAGGTGGTTGAAGATGGGCATGTCACAAAACTCTCATGGAGGAACGAGTTAGTTCAGTTCCTGAGTAGACACCGCACGCAAATCTAGAAGCACTGCATGCTATATTCTGGGAAGAACTTGAAGACCTACTATTGTTGTTCAAGATTTTTGTTATGAGCACGATGTATACATTAGTGATCCTCATTAATGGAGTGATCCTAGATTTAGGTAGTAGTGTAATTCCTCCTTAAATAAGTGGAATTCTATAGTTCCATGGGGGAGTTAGTTGATATAATTTCTGGAATAGAATTTGACATTGTAGCACTATTTATTTTCCAAGTACATTTCCTCCATGAATGAATAGAGTGCATAATTTGAGTTTCAATCTCTTATATTGATTGCATTTCTATTCACTCATCCAAGGGGGCCCACTTAGTGAGTGAATCATTTTATTAGATTAGAAGTTATTTCCTTTCTCGTTAAGAAGTAAGTAGAACTCTGTTGTTCCTGCAGCCACTAGTAACAGAACTGGTGCACTGTTCCTGCAGCATAGGCAAGCAAAGTAACCCCTACTCGTGATTAATGTTTTCTTACCATAATTGCATTAAATTGAGATAGTATAGATTCATGAAGCATAATGTATTTCAATTCCATAGGTTTAGCAATGAGAATCAAGGAGGTTTGAAGCATATACTTTGCAAACACCATTCCAACTTTACGTCCCTGGTCGATAATTAAATGTGACTAAATAATCTACTTAGCATCCATTTAGGGTGTCCAATCCTGAAGTAGCAGTCCAATGCTATGTGTTTTTGAGATGATTGTTTGGCCAAGCAGTCCACTCTCCAACCAAATGCTCATATCATGTACCCTACTAATAAAATTTTTGATCCATTCTTCCCTGAAATTCCTCAAAAACTCTAGGGCTCGAGTTAACCCTCGCTTGGCTAGATGATTGTATTCAGGTTTTAGGGCTCCGTCTATACATAGCTTCCTGTAGGATTCCCTCAGCTCATGGTCTCCAACTTCACTGATTTTACACATGTAACATTCCCTAATGTCATGAATCATAAATACCTTCAGAGGGATCGAAGATAGGGCTCCAGTCAAATCACCTTTGATAGCGCTCTCAAGAATGGCTCGAAAGTTGGGAGGCACACACGTGTCGCTCCTCACCAATTGAACTTCTCTCAATTCCTTCTCCATTCCCTTAACTAGTGCAGACAAACTAGCGGCCATGATTTCAAGATAAAGGGTTTCAAAGATGAAACAGAGTACCTCGACAACTGTCAAAGTTCACACTTTTGTTGAATGGTCGATGGCACGCTATATAATTCTTCAAAAATCTCTGCTGAAATCAAGTTCGCCAATGCTTCAACACTTCAAGAAATCTCAAATCGCAAGGTGAAATGAATCATGAATGGTTCATTCCTTTATAGGCTTTGAGGTAGGTTTGTAATAAATGTTCTGTCCGTTGGAGTTAGTGCAAAAAAACTATCCTCAGGTGACTTCGATAATCTCTCGGTCGCAACCCAAACTAGCTCAGCACATATGCCAACGAGCTTGGTCTTAGTATAATACTAATGCTTGACGCCTCTAGTGCTTAGATGACTTTGCTCGGTACTTTAACTTTAATATATGTACTGATGCATCTTATCATATGCAGATATGGACTTTGGCACAATATATGTTAGGAACTGATGTAAGATATGAAATTTAAATACAGTTCCTTATGTACCTCTTCTGCTTAGTTTGAGATTGTGTGATCACATGATCCATTGGATTGGGTGACCTCGGCTTCAATATTTTCACTGCTCCTCGACTCTATTTTACTTACCCATGTCTGGTTCATCTGTGCTCTAATTTCCTCAACATTAGGAGGAGGTACTATTTGTGTGCTAAAATGTTGACACACTTCTATGAATCATTCCATCCAAGGTTTCTCAAGAATGAGGCCTCAAATATCGATCCATAGCTCTCTAGTCATGGAGTGCAAAGGTTTGAAATCGAGGCCCTCAGATTTGACCTAGTTAGTGCCCATGCAAGTACACCATGAAATGAGAGATTCAATGCATGAAAATGAGATCTACCCTATATGATAACAATGCATGAAAGAAAATTAATCTAAATGATAACAATGCATGGCTAAATCTATGAAAGGAGATACAAATGCAAGATTAATCTATGAAAATAAACATGAATCTAATCTACATGAGGAGCCATGGATGCAAGAAGAATGAGACAAGAAGAGAGAAGTTACAATATCCAAGCTTGAGTGCTCAAATCCTCCTCCAAAATTGCTCTCCAAACCTGCAGCATAACAATACTATGAAAACCTAATATCAAAATGAGAAGGAGAGACTTCCTTATATAGGAAAGTGAATGGTTGAGATTAAGAGGCAAAAATCAAAGGCTATGATAAAGAGGCAAAAACCCACCACTTAGGAAGATGTGATGAAAAAGGGATTTTTATTTAATTTAATTTAATTTATTCCCTTTTTCAACAAATAAAGTGCTTTAAGTGGGGATTTTTATTTATTTAATTAAAAGAGGGGTTTTCTTTCAATTAAATAAATTAGAAGAAATTTTATTTAATTAAATAGGGGAAATTGAATTTAATTAAATAAAAGGAATTTTGTTTAATTAAAAGGGAGAAATTTACTTTAATTAAATAAGATAAATTTTATTTAATTAAAAGGGAGATTAAATCTTTTAATTAAATAAGATAAATTTTATTTAATTAAAAAGAAAATTAAATCTTTTA